>SDVV010011349.1:0-15881 GCA_016164225.1 Gammarus roeselii | reverse complement strand
ATATATACATCATCATAACCATGATGATACCAAGACGCTGTCACCAAATATACCCTGAGTTTCGTCTCACCCGCATGAGACCCTAAGATGGAAGTTGTAGTAGGTACTGCAAGAACCGCTTTCTAGAGTCATTTTGGTGGGCGGGGGGTAGGACGCAATGCATGCAACCTCGACTCAACCGGTCCGGTTAGCGCAGAAATGAAGGGGGCGGGCGGCGGAGGGTAATGGAACTGGTTTACCGCGGCCAGCCGGATTGCTGGAAACGGGTTATATATTTACATAAGGTAATCAGCATTTTCAATGCTTGTGGTGATATTGCAACTTCGTTGCTTTCATATTGCACGTTCACTGCTGTATACTCTGAATGTTTTCGGGATATTGATAAACATACATTTGTAGGATTTTTTATTGATAATAATTTATATGTATTATTTTTATATCGAAAAGCCTCACTTTCCGGACCCTTCACGATGAATTTTCAACCCGATATCATTTTTTTCGTTGCTCGCTGTTGATAAATTTTACATCTGGCATAGTTTCAATTAGTTTATTGGTATTTTTATCGGAGTGTATTGATCAATACCCTAAGCGCTCGGTTGTACTTATTACTGCAGTAACCCCCCCCCCCCTCATTCATTTTTCTATGCTGTGAGATATCCGATGAAGGAAACTAGATACAATATTTACAGGATGACTGAATCATTCCTAGAGAAGAATCACTTAAGAATATATTTGACTCAATCGATGTTGATTGCTGGGTTCGTAGTGGTTGGGGATTGGGATATTTTTATATGTTATGTTCATTTTCACTATATATTCTTTTATAGGATTAGTATGGTAGGCATGTCTTATAACTCAATTTGCAGCCTTAGTGTGCGAATGGCCCTATTTGTATCAGCCTAAAGGTAGGATTGCAGGCAAGATTCTGTGTTTTTCCATCTATTTATAACATATGTATATATTATCTATAGGAATAGTATGGATTATTAGTATGATTAATGACGAGACGAAGTATGTATTGTGGGATGATGCACCACCTACGGTCGAGAATCTATCTACCCATATTGCATTACATAGTTTTGAAACAGTTATATCAGTATTCCATTGATGCGGTTTTCCAATAGCGAAAATACCTGAACGATAATGATTTAATGTTAGTTAAAACATTATGTTATTTATATACTTAGGAATGATCGATTGATTTATGTTGAATTTGTATTATTTCGAAATTTCGATCGGTTAACTCATACAGTTTTAGGCATTTGAGTGTATTTTCAGCTTGAAGCATCCATGTAGCAAGCTATTACAGGCATAATTGCTAGGTTGTTGCATCATTGTGGTAGTTTTATATGTATATATGACACATCTGTTACGATTAAACCGTGGTTACTTTAGTTAAATATATGTTATTTCAACCCTGTTATGGACTGATGTTGAGGCTAAATTAATCAGATTTTATATGCACCATACCGTATTTACTATAGGTTTCAGTCGTGTCGCCTGCACGTCTTGGTATCTTATACACATTTCTCGTTCGTTTGGTTAAATGTTAGGCATTCTCATTCATCACGTTTTTGATATGTTTTGGGTATGGTAGAGAATTAATCCTCTCACTTTGTTTTATCTCGAGAGTTTTAGTGAGTATCTTTGAGTTTTGTAGCTTCTCTGTTGAATTTAAATCTTCAATGCAATCTGTTGGTTATTTAAACAATTTAGGATATATTACGTTTGTGTCTACATTATAGAACATTATTTCAGGGATAATTTAGTTACATTTTGTTCATTTACAGTGATTTATATATCTTCTTTCATCCTGATACAATATTTGACGTGGTTATTATAGATATAAAACAGACGATTTGTTACAAATTTGGCCTTTCTGTTAGGGTATTGTATATTTATTGTACGACCATTCTTCAATATTTAGGAGGAGTTTGACTGTCCCCTAGGCAAAAGCTCATTCTGTTTATGCTTGTTTGTGTAAATTAACCAATTTATTAGGATGGGCACCACAATGTAGTACAATTTTTATGTGAATTATAGCAGAGTAGAGAACCTTATTTATGTTTTTATTATGTTTTTTTTTCCACGATGTATGTTTAAGAGGTGTAAGTCCGTTCTGCATCCATGTGGAATTTTCGTCATTGATCCCTAGCAAATGTGTAGTCTAACGTTTAGATGATAATTTTCTGGATGGATGGGGCCTAGTGTAGAGGTGGTTCATACTCTTTGGTTGTCATTTTGGACTTCATCCATGTTCAACGTGAATTATGTACGTTCTTGTAGACATCGATCTTGAGTTTCATGGGTTTGTAGCGTTATACATAAGTCATCAGTAAACAGAACCCAAGCTTTTTATGGCCACACACACTCTCTGAGACTCATTCTTGACCACTGTACATGTGTCTAGATTTTGGTTATGTCCAGGATGTATCTTTGTTAGAGGCTGTTCAGCGACGATGGGTTAACAGATGCGAGGTACGTCTGTGGCATCGTATCATGACTGTAAGTTACCTCTTAATTTGTTATATATCAGTGGTAGATTGCTGAGAAGTGACCTCGTAAAGCATTATAGAGTTCATTTTTATGACACAGTAGGATTGGATTTGTACTCCCAGCGGCATAGCATCAGTTAGGTCTAGGAATTTATTATAGATTTGAATGGTATGATAGTATAAAATAACATTTTTCACATTAACTCAGCGTTAAATGTCAGATATTTTTTGATATGTTAGTATACGATCTTAGTCATGAACCAGATCACGTCGGATATTGGACTAGGATTTATTATCTGGGTGTGATAGGATACACCGTATATGATAGTTAATCATTATTGCTTAGGGTAGAGTAGAGAATCTTAGTTAGCTATTTTTAGTTCGTGTTTACATTTTTCGCCTAATTCCATGGAATATTGGATATAAAATACGCTTATTTGGATGAAATGATTCAAAAATTTGGTGTGTTTCCCTTCTCGACATTGGATTTGGGTCCGGTTCCATATTACCTCGGAGAACTATTCAACCGGATTGGGTTGAATGTAGTGGTGAAATTCTTCAATAATTGAATGTACATCTCAATTATGTTATCCACTCGCAGGTCTTTGCTACATGCTTATTCCCGCAAGTCTTACTTTTATAAATGTTTCTATTTCGTTTGCAGTTTAGACACTTAGAAGTTTTTTGATTAATTCAGGCTTTTGTTATGAGACTGCGTTCCCATTCAAAATATTTGACTTTTTCGAGCATTCACCAAATTCCCTTCAACATTTTTTCACCTTAGGTCTGTAATGTTGGCCATAAGCCTTACCTATCTCAACCTGTTTTTTCCCCTTTACATACTTATGTCAGGTATTTTCTTCATTGATTTAACCTTCATCTTTATCAAATCTAACCACTTGACCCTGTAGTTTTACCAATCTTTAGCAGATGGTGTGCATACATATGTATATTTTTTCACTTCGCATGTTACAAGTCCAGTAGCATCGACCAGTCCCGAGTAATGTTAGGTCTTCCCTCGTTTGTAGACTTTCGTGTTCAAAACGTTTATGTAAGCTTACCCCATACGTCAGTGAGTGTTACGAATGTTAAAGAGTTAGCAAGATTTAGAAACGGGTTTACTGTTGGAATATGATTTTTTTGTAGTGTTGGACGTTTTGCTCCAACCATTTTCGCCGATTTTATCAAATATTGAATTAATCCACTCTAACAATTTTTTTCAATCAGATCTGCATAGTAAGGTCCGCAATCCACAAGATCTAGGATATAAACCATGTCTAAGGTACATAGTTAGCGAAATATGGATCAATGTACGATAACATAGATCAAATATTGATGAATGCAAAATGGGTTACCATACAATGACGAATACATTATTACCTGGGAAACTTAACCTATTCTATCCAATAGTTATATATTTTTTAATCAAGTTTGATGGTTATGTACTATGATATTGATATGTATGAATCTCTCCACTTGGGCTGTATATTTATCATATCAAAAGCAGTTAAATACATTTTTCTCCAATTTAATCCAACGAAAAACCTTCTGCAGATGTTTGGATTCCAGAGTTTATCGATAGCTCTGTTTCATGCTCGGATGAGACTCAGCAGGTAAGATCCAAGAGAACTAATGCACTTCAATTTGTTACATTTTTAATGTGGGTCAGTTGTACGCGATGTCAGGTTCAACGATCTAGTCATTCTCACCAATTTATCCAATAATTAAATATTTTCATTCAAGTATGATGGATATGTATGATATTTAGTCATTATCTTGTGCGATGTACATATCAAATCCCTCCCACACGGCTCTAATTTTCATAGTTTTTCTTCTAATGTCACACACCAGGTACACACATTCACGTTTTGTACGCGTATGCAGGACCGGGCATAGAATAATGATGTCGTATACAGGGGTAGTTACCGATACAGTGTAGACCCACACACACACACACACCCACATACATTTGATTGCTTATACAGGATCGGTTAACATCTGAGGCACTTTAACTCTGATATATGTTTTTTCCATTAGAACAAAATCCCTTGTTATTGTTACAAAATATTTATTGTGGACCACCTTCACATCATGATTGGTGAAAAAAACTAAGCATCTTAACCTATCCTATCCTTTTATATCCAGGAATTATATAGTATCGATCGAGTTTTCGTGCATAAATTTGTTCCTTTTTTTATCGACACGGCTCTACATTTTGATCTGGCCTATTCACACCCATCAAAACCAAACATAACCTAACTTTATGTATGGTGTTCAGTCATTGCTATGTACATATGAAGCCCTCCAAACGACTCTAAATAATACTTTAACAAATATGCTATTTATTTTGTTGTCACTCTCATCCCATATAAGTAATCAGAGAGGACCCATTTTCAATCTTAGATGGTTTGAATGTTACGGGTAATTCATATTATTTTTGATTTTGACACAATTCTACGTCACTTTAACATATTATTCACACCCATCATAACCTGACCTGACCTTACGTACTGTATTCAGTCATTGATATATACATATGAACCCCTCCATACAACTCTAAATATCACTCTGACATACATGTTACTGTATTTATTTCGTTGTCACTCATGATTCATATATGTTACCAGAGAATCCCCCATTTTCAAACTTGGATGGATTGAATGCTACAAGTATTTCAAATTTGTATTCAGATTCATACAAACGGTCACATAGTCTCACACCATGTTTTTCTTAATTTACTTCAATATTTCCGCTTAACTCTACAACCTTTGACAACTTGCATCTCTGAATTTTCATTTTTCTCTTTGCTATATTTTTTCTTATCCCTAACGATGACTTCGTTTCAAGATCTGATCGGACCCTGATTTATATCATACCATTCTGTAACACATCTAGATCATTTACCTCGAGCTAGGTTTTCTGGCTTCATTTCAACCCTTGAATCAATTTTTTTTCTACTGATTCCGAAGATTCGATGTTACCTCCGACTGTCACAATATTCACAATTCATAACTTAACCTTCGAGTTTAGGATAATATAAACATTTCATTGAGAACATACAATGTTTTTATTAGTATTTATTGGCATTATTTTAGACCTTGCTGCCATCATCAATATCATATACCAGGTTTTTGATATTTAAACAGCATTGTTCGTCATCCAACAATACTTTTCATCACTATATTTCAGAATACTCTCAAAATCCATCTTATACTCCATCATATCTTTGATGCGGACACCGAAGGCTATCCCGTTCCCGTGTGTCAATAAATGTATTACTCCGTCCAATCGCCATATTCGTTGGTTTATTTAAAAAAATCGTTGATTTAATTTTTTTTGATTAAAGGTTCACATAAACTGAAGATGAAATGATATGGAAAGACCCTTAAGCGGATGGCAAAAATGTTGCTCTATTTCAGCAAAGTTCCAGTCCAAAAGGGTAAGGGAAATTATAGGGATTGCTTCAGGTTAAACAACAAGCTGCATCCTTGCAAAACCAATAAGCAACGTTCTATGAAGAAACAAACAAGATTTATTACTGTATTTCGTTCATGGCATTTCTATTTGACTTACAAATTCATTTGCGTCATTATTACGATGCCCCACTCTTTTCACCACACCCACCCAATGTCACCAGCTCAGACTGTTTCACAGAACTAACACAAAGAACCATTTTTCAGGTTACGCAGCATTACATGCTTCACCACGCTCACAGTGGAGCACCAGCCGAAAGCAGCGCTGCTCTCGGGCTGCTTCTGGTTCTGATGCTGTAACGGGTCAACTTTCAATGTTTAAAAACTTTTCGGCATTAGGGAGTTGAGGCTAAAGGGCCCCCTAATCCTTTCTTCCTTCTCTGCATATTGGGGCTGAGACGCATCACTGAGGAGCCGAAGTTCATGACTCTTGCCAGAAACTGCTAACTCGAAATGTGATGGCTGGCTAGGAAGTGATCAAATAAATTGACTGGTAATGTCCATTTTCAATTTATAATCACCACTCAGACTGGAAAGATACACTAAAGAATTCATAACTTCTATTAAGAAATTATATATAAAAAGTGAACTTGAGTGCAGACCTCTATCAGGTGGGCGAAAAACTCTTTCTGTGAAGGATAAAAAAATACAAACAAAAATTTACACGAATGTCCAATTGTGTACTGTAGCGATATTTCAATATATAGTAGACAATTTCACACAGAGACAATGAACGCCAGAAATTGTTTTTTCACGTTTTGCTTCCGATTTCCTCCATGCTTGTAATTGTGTATTTTTGGGATGTCTGTGCTTATGGCTGTTACCTCAAGGGAAAAAAAACAATATGCGTTAACATGTTTGAAAACGTGAAATATCCGGGAAAGATTATCGAAACCAACACAAAAAGCCGTAGTTTCTCCATTCTTCAGTATATACTACCTAAAATGATAGGCACGGTAACTTAGCATAACACGTATGAACTCACGCCTCGACAAGAAATACCTGCCTTTGATTAACATCTGTTGACTGATTTGCCAGGTTAATAACGCAAAATACACTATAACAGCCTCTGTTTTATTAAAATGCACACGATCAAGGGTTAGCAAACTGAAAAATATATAAGTGGTATATGATAACCTCTTCCGCTGAATTATTCGGGTAAAAAAAGTCAACCAAACAATGTTTTTTGTTGTTATTCATTGAAAATCCTATCAAGATTAATTTCCGGGTAAATAGTACAAAAATAACAACAAACCAAGTGATTGTATGCAGAATTGAGTTAACTAGTGCAACGAGCAAAAAAAAAAGCAAAATCAGTGACTAGAAAAGATCGTGCAATCTACCTGGAATGTTCAGTAAGTATGGTTAAAAATAGTACATCCCAGCGCTGAACAAACAAACAAACTGTACGAAGACAAAAATAAAGCTCGGACAATGCGTCTCGAATATAAGATCCTAGATAACTCTTCAATTCACAAGGGATGCTGGTAGCACGTCTTCCAATCAACGTCAACATGTATGGGGTGGATGAATTGATTTTGAACGCATATTCTGTATTGAATGTAAATGCATTATCAAAATTCGACAATTAACATTAAAAAAATAGGGCACATCGAGTCAATGTGTAGAAGCAACTGCTAACGGGAGTCACGTGATCTTCTCTTGTACTTTATAACAGAGCATATCCTACGCCTTCCATAAGATGCTTCAGTTACGGGTTCCTAACCACCAAGCGCTGGCGCTAAAATCCGGTCACCATACGAGGCTGCTGATGGACTTCCCCTAAAATTGGGGATCAAAGTGCGCAGTTGATGCGCCTTGTTGAGCTTGGCAAGGAAGTAAATTACTGTGATATAAATTAGACAACACAATCTCAGCCGGGTTGGATTTAGTAAATGCTTGAAATTAGCGGTAATATTGTTGACAGCTTCAACGGCTTTCAAATATCCACCGTAAGAATTACAGTGAATGACTCTAGGCAATTCACTCACTGATATGTGCCGCAGTCAATCGAATTGTGGACGTTCGTAACTGCGTCGTAGTTAACAGTGTTTTTATCTCCGCTACTGGACGAATAGGGGAGCACATTTGTTATCGGCGTTGAGGCAATGTTTTGATAAACAATCTGCTTACAACTATATGCGTTATATCAATTGAATATTTCACTCCCTTTATGGTAAAGTTCTTAGGTCAAATATCTGATTCATTGTCTAAAAATGCATATCATTGAGTATTACATCATTTCGTTACTTATAATTGTTCCATACCTATCTCATAGGTGTAACAGCTAACTCCGTCACCCATGGTAATGTCCCCTTGACTTAAGATATTTGCTTAGAAATTCAATCCCGTTTAGATTTTCCAAAGTTTAGATATTACAGCAAAGTAGGTAAATCTTTGTTCATATATCCGGCACCTTAGCCGCTAGGCATGTTGTGACCACTTCCGTTCCAGTGGGAGAATGAATTAAGAATATTTCATTAAATCATAGTAAGGTTACTTCTAGTGTTTTGTGTCATATTCAGGTTTCGTTTTTTGTACGAGCATTCAATTAAAAAAGCGAATCAAATTTTAACATCAACTAACTTTTTCACGAAACCTCTTGACGAGATTAGGTGAAGCATGCCTCTACTGCATACTACTCAGTTCAGATAGACAATGAATTGGCGGTACGTTTTTTTAAGTCAAATTCAGATGCAGCATCCTATGTATTGGGAACCCCAGCATCGGAATTAGATTTGACTCGTCGCCATTCTGCAGAGTGTAGAACGTAAACGTTCGAATTGTGTTAAACATGCGACCAATACACCGACGACAACACTCCAATTGACGAATGGCGTGGAAAACTTTTTCGACGTTGATCTTCATCATGTGTCGTCATCAGTGCGGTCAGCGGCCGAGAATTGGGCCTTATTGACTTCAGTCCAGAACTGCTCCAAATATGACCGCACCAAAATACGAATCGAGGAACTTTTATTTGGGATGTCAGTTGCTTAAACTTTTCCTATTTCCATCGAGAGTTCTGAAAATTTTCCGAAGTTTATTATGTAGCCTCCATAATCCGCAGGAACCCAAAATGAAATGGCTTTGAGCTGAATTCGGAGGGAAAGACGATTGAGGCAAACTTATGTAGCAAGTTCTAATTGATCTTACTCTAATGATTCTTCTCCAAACCCGGAAATTGTTCGTCGTTCAATAATGTTACTCTGTTGGTCGGTTTAGAAATTGACACCCACGGTTCGAAGTTTGTTGTAAAATGGCCTTAATCTTTTCTTCAATTCTTTAGTTCATTTTGGCAATCAATTGTACAGAAGTTGTTCATATTCATCTATGAAGTGATATTGTCAGTGAATCAAATAACTAACCGACGTCATATTCTTCCTCCTCATGGTACAATGGTTACATATTCATCCTCCTGTTACAATGGTTACAGATTCATCCTCCTTTTACAATGTTTACAGATTCATCCTTCTGGTACAATAGTTACAAATTCATCCTCCTGGTACAATGGTTACAGATTCATCATCCTGGTACAATGGGTACAGATTCATCCTCCTGGTACAATGGTTACAGATTCATCCTCCTGGTACACTAGAGACAGATTCATCATCATAGTACAATAGTTACAGATTCATCGTCCTGGTATAATGTTTACAGATTCATCCTCCTGGTACAATGGTTACAGATTCATCCTCTTCGTACAATGGTTACAGATTCATCCTCCTGGTACAATGGTTACAGATTCAACATCATGGTTCAATGGTTAGAGATTCAACCTCCTGGTAAATGGTTACAGATTCATCCTCCTGGTACAATGGTTACAGATTCATCATCCTGGTACAATGGGTACAGATTCATCCTCCTGATACGATGGTTACAGATTCATCCTCCTGGTACAGTGGTTACAGATTCATCTTCCTGGTACAATGGTTACAGATTCATCCTTTTCGTACAATTGTTACAGATTCATCCTCCTAGTACAATGGTTACCGATTCATCCTCCTAGTACAATGGTTACAGATTCATCCTCCTGGTACAATGGTTACAGATTAATCCTCCTGGTACATTGGTTACAGATTCATCCTCCTGGTACAATGGTTACAGATTCATCCCCCTGGTACAATGGTTACAGATTCATCCTCCAGGTACAATGGTTACAGATTCATCCTCCTGGTACACTGGTTAAAGATCATCCTCCTAATACAATGGTTATAGAATGTCGAAACGGCGAACGTCCATCCCTTCTTATCTGATTACATTGAGTTGCAGTTCGGAAGGGAATCTTCATCAACAAGAACTCTAATATTAATGGCATCATTTGTACCTTATTCCTTAAATCTTCCTGAATATCGCTTATGTTATCGTCACTATTTCTCAATGGTTTTGTCAGCATACTGTGAGTTGAAGACACCATCACTCTCCGTCATTGTTAAAGGTTGTCTTTGATCACTGCATTAGTGTCAGCAATACTCGCCAGTCACTGATGGTGAAAACATACCCCCACCCTTGCATAACCTCTGTTTTCACCGTTCAGCCTTTCGAGAAAACTCTGCTTCTTCGTGTCACCTCGGTAACTTATTTCACCCTTGCCACAAATCACTGCCTCCAACCTGGTTTGCGAGCTACTGTAGTCGAAAACAAATTCGCCGTTTGAATCTGCGGAACCTTTGGCGTAACACTTTCCCACCGCCAACATGGACCTAAATGGCGTCCATCGAAATTGGTGTAAGGGGCTGTGTTTGTCCACCCTTTGTTAGAGGTTCCGAAGTTCCCTACTGGGCTAAAAGTGTCGTGCACTGCAGATAGTTTCGACATGCTTGGAAAACTGGGCCTTCTTCATAAGGGTCGTCAATGTTGCCTTATATTCCCGTGTTGGGGAGGGGGGGGGGATGTATTCAGGTGGCTATTAAACACAGATATTATCAAGTCGATTTTGGCAATGTTATGCAATATACAGCGTCTTGGTGCATGTTGCCATCCCTTCGTACGATTGCAGTTAGAAAGTTTGTGTTGCATAATGTTTTAAGCAATCGTAATGTCCTAGGAAACCGACACCTGCTGAATTTTTTATCGTTCATTAGTGGAATTGTTTGAGGAAGAGTGGACTTCAGATAGCATAATGCATAAAAAAAGTTTCGAAACTTGACCTCTTCTCATTTGCGTAGATACGAGCCCTTCGGATGCAGCTTGCAGCTGCATGTCGAACTCTTGTCATGATAATTTCAGTTGCGTCACGTGCTTAGCAGTCTCATCTGAATTTCGATTGTCATCAGCTAGTGTTGTTTCGCAATGGATTCCATCTTTTCCCAAAACCAGTATTCGAGCGGGCTGAGGCCGATGCTATGAGCGGGTCATGGCTGGCTCGTTCGGTGGGTGATAACTTGATTAGGAAGGTTCTCCGATAATAATTCGGGACACTCGTTGGAACAGTGAGCAGGAGTACCATACTGTTGATAATAGAATTCCGCCACTTGTTCCATTTTCATGACGGATATTATGACGGTCTTGGGAGTATCAGGCGTCACGGACTCCACAATTACAACGTAATCTGGAGGAATAAGTTGTATATTTTCTTCACATGACTGCCCTACAAGCGCTGATCTCGCAAGAAAGGAATTGAGACAGGGACCGCGCGACAAGGGCAAGCATTGCCCCGTCTGTCGTTTTTGCACTCCATCTACAAGTAGAGTGGACCCGGATATAGACAGTGCGAGGGATAGCGATGAAACTTTGATTGAAGCACAGGCATGAGTTATGCGGAAAAAAAAGGTTCAGGGGAGCTAGGTTGATCTAATCATACATACCACGCATACAACATATAGAATAAATAGCATCTATGTTCGTCACTTAACAACTCAAAAACGGATAATGAATTTTTGTTTAGTTGTCGTTGATATGAAATCGTAATTTATCAAATAACAAGTAATCATTTTCACATTCTACATCGGTATGTTTGAGAGGGGGGGGGGGGAATTGACAGTGACAGTGAATTCAATCATATGTGCATCAAAAGCCCGATAAAGATCTTCTCGTGTGGCCCAGTGAGTAGCCGAGGCTCCCAAGCTGAACAGCGTAGCGGGCCGCAAGTCCTAGATTAAGGGAAGCGTTGAGATCATAGTTCTAGTTGGTAAAATGACTCATAAAAGCACAAAAAAAAATATAATCCACGTTTGGAAGAAGAATGGATATAGTTACTAAATTTTTAGAAAAAGATTTTAAAATTTTCAATGCTGTGACATATTCTCAACAGCAAGCTGAATATGAGAACCATAATTATTTCAGAATATGCCTTGGTGACTCCAGTATGATTTTTAAAATCACCGGTATTGGAGTGTTTTAAGGTGTCAAAAATCATGAAACAACTAATTCTGATTATTGTATATTAGTGATAAATTTCCATAATATTTTATCTAAATCAATGGAAATAAACTCATCGTCGTGGCACATTCTACAAACCCAGTTTTTAAACGTAGAAATCAAGATCCTTCAATATCATGAATATCTATAATGGATTAATTCATTGAATGTTGTTCAGACACGTTTGGTCCACGAACAAAAAGTGTGGTAATGTAACAAAGAACTCGTCAATCTGCGTGAACGAAGCTAAAAACCGTCTACAATTACTTATACGAGTCACTTTATGCGAAGATTAGAACCATCAAACACAGGAGTCAGGGAATTTAAAGCTGACCAAAAATGTCAGGTCGTACAATAAGAACAATCGAACGATCATGGGGCCTACAGTGAGATTCATCCATTATTCGCATATTTTGTTAAGGCCTAGACTGAACGACAATAGTGAAAAATTACGAGGCATTATTGAGCAAATACATTGATAGGTTCCAATGTAAATATTGGGAATCGTGTTACTGGTGTGGCATTTTCACTACTTGGCACTTGCACGTTTGTGTTCTTTGCTAATGCAATTTGAATTCTTTGTCGGATTGCCATACATTAAAGTATCCTTCAAGTATCTCTGTTACCAGTTCGCATCAAAGATTTAACAAATTCCATCTACTGAGCAGCCTAAGGCTCGCATATGCTTGTAAAAGTTTCCTTTTCCGTAGCCGAAATCTCCGGTCACTCCGCGAATGTCAGAAAATAACAGAACCTGGCGGCCGTAAACGAAGACTGTGTTGTAAATTAAGGATGACGCGCCTTGCGTACCCTGGTGAAGGAAAGCTCGGTTGAGCGTGTAAAGGTTGTGCTTCTTTATTATGCCCTGGCGAGGACAAGAAGAAGAGGCCCGACGACGACTCTCAGGCCTTCACGAACTGATTTTATGGGAGTTGAAAAGATACGCACCTAGGATCTAGGCGACAAAATACGGAATGGAAAAAATGATTAGGAACTGAGAAAATAATTACGCCAGTGAAAAAAAATCCTGTTAAGACCGATTAATATATTTTTCGTGATTTTATGTAATTTGTAAGACTTCACATACAGAATAAGGACATAGATAAGCAGTTAGCAGTCTCTAGATTTAAATGTGTTTGACATTTGGCATAACTTCCTTGATTGGCTTCAATCAGATAATAATATTTTCAAAGTTGCTTGTATTTATTTAAATAAACAAACCCCAACAATGACTTACCTGTTTCTGCCTTAATTATTTCACACCAAACGACGTGAGCGATCCTCCACTGCCTCGCGTACCCAACAGCGGCTTACCTTTTTTATCACAATTTCTTCACACCAAACGGCGTGAGAAATCCTCCATTGCCTCGCGGTCCCATCAACGGCTTACTTATTTTTAGCACAATTTCTTCACACCACACAGCGTGAGAGATCCTCCACTGCCTCGCGTGCCCATCAACTGCTTACCTATTGTTATAACAATTTCTTTACACCAGACAGCGTAAGAGATCCTCCACTGCCTCGCGTACCCAACAACAGCTTACCTATTTCTATCACAATTTCTTCACACCAAACGGCGTGAGAGATCCTCAACTGCATCATCATTACAGGGTCAGGAAGAGTCCGCAAATTGCAGAAAAGGAAAGAACATTAACAACAAGTTTGCTCACTTATCTACTACAGTCACGATCTGTAAAATATTTTCGCTTTAAATTTGGGGATGACGGACCGAGCCCTATTCGCTAAAATAAATATTGTTACGTGTCATCGCTAAATCATTTTTTTCTGTCAGTGCTGTAAATTATTTTAATAAAACATTATTTCCTCTCTCAATGCCATGTTTCAGCAGCCTCCCAACATATCACATCGGACGTGCCTCCTCCCAAGTAGTTCTTCATCAACTACAGCCTCTTAGCATGACCCTCATGTAATCCTTACCCCACTTTAGGATTACGACAAACTGCCGCTTAGTGTCAAGGCTGATATATTGGGTGGCGGATGAGGAAATGTGTTAAAATGGCGCGATAATGATGGATGGGGATTAAAGGGTTTAAATGGAGGGAGAAATAGCGGATTAGGATAAAAATTATACAACGGAGAAACGGAGAAACGCGGTTTAGGGTTACATGTGTTCAAATGGAGGCAGAAAGGGCGAATGACAATTTAAGGTGTTAAACGTCGGTATTAAGGATAAATTGGAATCAAGAATGTTCAAAGATTGGCGAATTGACGGATGAGGATTAAACATGTTTAATGAAGGGAGAGAGGGGGGATTACGATCAGCAGTGTTCAAATAGAGAGAGAAATGACCGATACGGATTATACGTGTTCAAATGGAGGGAGGAAGATATGCTGGCGTGTCCTACCAACGGGCGAGTGTCGAAGTAGGACAGGGACATCTCTATCGAAAGATTGAAAGTTTGTAAGTCCGTTAATTTTCATATTGATCATAAAAATATGTCGTAATAAACTGTACACGCTAATCCCAAATCAACCGGCCAATATTATTCACGGAATATGAACTGCTCTTTCCGTTGTTCAAATTACTGGTCAGCTGACTCATTGCAGGCTTGATGCCATTAGCCAATTACAGAGAGGA
Source organism: Gammarus roeselii (assembly GCA_016164225.1). Taxonomy (NCBI): domain Eukaryota; kingdom Metazoa; phylum Arthropoda; class Malacostraca; order Amphipoda; family Gammaridae; genus Gammarus; species Gammarus roeselii. Next base: position 957 of record SDVV010011349.1, on the reverse strand, counting down.
GGCTATCTTGCCAGAGGCTGAGAGTCGGCGACAGTTCAACGAAATATAAGTCCAAGAACAATCGATGTTTCTGTCTGCTTGTTATGAAAAAGTAAACAAGTTCAGAATTCTGTTCTTGGAACAATAAACCTCGTAATCTGCATATGACGTCATTTGTATTACACAATCTCGACAGGACAACGAAATTAAATCATACGAGCGAGTTCAATCATAGGCAAAAATCGACAAGACAAATCAAATTGCATGCTTTTCGACAGCATTTGGATTGTTTCAAGAACTCATACAGCAATCTGCTATCTACTTTTTGTCCCGGCCGATACCTGCAGCAAGTTCACGAGCAAAGCTCTACTGGCCACAGCCACTTGTTGCGCTCAAGCCGAACTGAGGACGACATGAAGGAGTGCGTTGTGTTGTAGTGTAAGCACAGCCGGGCTAACTATGATATTGGCGACGAGCAGGATATGATGTGCAGGCGACATCGGCTGCATTGTATTCACGATTATACTTCTAGTCATAGTACAAAGTACTCCAATATTTATTGGAGTTTTAGAAACTGTCTACAGAACTCGAAAACTTAGATGATATGCTATTGATTTGATGTTACATTGTTAAACTTTCATCAAAATCTACGGCAAGAAGTTTGTTCTCGTCTAGCTCACTAATTCTGTTATCACCACTTCGATTTACAGACAAGCAAATTTAACGTCTGAACGAGAATTAGGGGTTTGGTTTCCGGCAGTTATTTCGTTATATTGTTGGGTGGAGTGCAAGTGAAGGAAGTACTATCAGGAAATTATGTATACAAGAAAAAAGACGTTGCGTGTACAATATTGGTATCGGAAACGAAAAATTTATGAGGCCCTAGAAGCGAACCTTGCAGAACACCATGAGTTACATTGAATAAACAAGTATATTCAATGTATTCCATAAGCATGCAAACGCGAGCTTGGCGCGTGA
>SDVV010011348.1:0-15881 GCA_016164225.1 Gammarus roeselii | reverse complement strand
ATATATACAAATACATATACAGGAAAAACATACAAATACACACATATACGCGTACATATCTACGTACATATATGGACGACAATCAGTATAATTCAGTGGGGGAGTACAAAACTAAGATGGACGGAGTTCTTTAAGAGAAGAATAGAGAACAATGTTACCTTTTATGATGGCGATTGCAACTTAAAAATGGTACGGTAATTGGTAGAATTCATTAATTTATTTATATGTGTATAAATTAATTAATGCGAGCGGCTACTTATTATTCATCGACAGACAGAGCACACTTTAAAAAGATTGAGACATTGAAATAGATGAGACGTTAGTCAACACTGAGGGTAATTGGCACGGGCAATTGTGATAAGTGTGGAGATATAATAACCAGTTACAGCAAAGTATCAATGAATCAGAATAATCCAATGCTGGAGTACACAAGTCGCATGAATATACTTCCGTTATAGAAGACAAGGTAGAGTATAAGCTTATAAGGCAATGATCATATCATCAAAAATGGTACGTTAATTGTTAGAACCAGTTCAATGAGTGATATTAAAATCGAGTTAACCTTTGTTAAAGTTAGATGCTGCCTATCGTTCCTCAAAAAGACTGAGTTTGTATTTTATTTATACTAAAACGAACAGGAACATTTAAAACATAGAAATTGATGAAACACTAGTTAACACTTATGGTAATTGGCAAAGGTAATTGTGATCGGTAGCAACATAGAAAACATATGTATCGTCAGAGTAAAAACGATTAAATGGTGTCTCAATGTTGAGAGGGATGATGGTGGTGGTGGATTCGGACATGCTCAAGAACAGAATATCTTTTATGGTTACTGGTGTTATGCATTTAGCTTGTGTTTGTGGGCAAAGTTACGGTTCTGAATTGATCGGCCAATAGATGCTTACTAAGCCTATTTTTGAAAGACGTTTTGGATTCAAGATTCTTGAGGCTTGTTGGGAGGTTGTTCCAGGATTTGGTCCAGGGATCGAAAAAGCTCGACAGGCGGTTTCTGTTTTCCTATGTTCAACGTGCAGAGTATCATTATTTCTTGTGAATCGATTGTTCTTTTCACCTCGAGAATAAATGAGTCTTTGGCTGCCGGGTGAATGTTTTGGGTCGCTATCCGTGGCGCTAATTTTTTTTATAGCTAACGTCAGATCAGCCCCTATCATCTCTGCCAACTGCCTTATCTGCCCCAAGTTGTTCCGACTACCTACCTACGGTACCATTTTTTAACAGGAACATTTATAGCGTTACTCCGTCACACCAGCCACTGTCATATCTGCCAGTGACATTCTGGCGAAACTCTGTTTCAGCCCACGTCAGAATCAGCCTCCAGTCGTACCATTTTACCGGTTATCACTTTAATTAAACTTTCCCTACCCAACCTAACCTAACTTAGGGTACGTGTTTCTAACCCGCGAGGCAAAGGTACATATTTCTGACCCGCGGGGCAAACATACGTATTTTTGTAGGGTACGTAATGCCGTTTTTTTCGCGTTTTTATTGAAGTTTCATTAAAGTGATAACTGTTAGGTTGGTACGCCTGTTAGGTGTGATGACAGTGGCAAGAATGACAGTGGCAGAGTTTGAAGTGGCGGGAAATGCGTGTGGGCTTAAACATCGTTTAGGTAGAAAGCACGTGAGATGAAAGATTTTTAGCGGTTATGACAGTGTCCGGCTATGACAGTGAGGTGAAGTGAAGTGGCGATAGTGCGCGGGTGCGGGAATAATTTTAGCGCGAACGCTGGGCTCCCGAATGTTTTTCTAGAAGATCTTTATGAATTCTGATCGACTCATGGAGTGCCAGTTTGTTGTCGATATTGAGCCACTGTAATTTTTCGAGGAGAGGACTTACGTTGTCTCGTTTCCGGTGGCTACCATCGCATGTCATTCTTGCCGCAAAATTTATACAACGTTGCACTTTCTCTTTTTGAGTTTTGGTGCATTTCCCCCAAATTGAAAGACAGTAGTTAATGTGAGAAAATACTGAAAGCGTGGCCAATCAGTAATCCTGATTTGAAGTCCAATTATTTTTTTGCAGAGTTTAGGAACAAAAGTGTTCCATTCAACTTGGAACACAGAGCAGTTACGTGGTGTTTGAAGGAAAGATCGGGATCAAACCATACTCTCAGACTTATAACTGTATCTCCAACAGGAATGTCAGATTTGCCTATCCTGATAGAGAAATTAATTGGAACTGCTTTTCTTTTTGAGTTCGAGCCGAACAAGATGCATTTTTTTTCAGAGTAGCGCTGGAGTCCATTTTTATCATACCAAGATTTCAGATTAGTTACGGCAGTCTCAGCAATATTTGAACATCATCGGTATACATTACCATTTTCGCTTGATTTTTTGGTATTTAGCAGTCGATGTCTTTTACAAAGACCAGGAACAACAAGGGGCCAAGTATCGAACCTTGAGGGACCCCAAAGGCAACTGTGGCCGAATTTGACATAGTTGCGTTATCGAGTTTAACTGATTGTTGCCGATTCATCAGATAACTTTCGAACCAAGTAGGTCTATTCCGATGTTGCGGGGCTTGTCAAAAAGAATTTTGTGGCTCACACTTGTCCTATGCTTTCGATAAGTCTAGCAATACCAGCAGAGATATCTGCCCCACATCAAAGTTTTTGTACAGATCTTCAGTGATGCTCATAAGTGCGTCTTCTGTTGACAATTTTCGCCGATTAGCATACTGTCAGTCATTGAACAGCTTGTTTGATTCCAGGTAATCAATCAATTGGATAGATATTACTTTTTCTAGAATCTTGGATTGGACAGGCAGAAGACTGATCGGTCTAAAGTTGGATGATTCATTCTTGTCCCCAGATTTATGAATTGCTTTGATGATTGCATGTTTCCAGACCTCTGGAAAAGTTTCACTTGATATGGAGGTGTTTATAACTGTGCTGATGTAAGGCAAGGTAACTATAAAGCTGTCTTCCAGATATTGAAGGGCTAAACCATCTATTCCTGTAGAATTTGTGGTCCTCAAGGCAAAAACAGCTCGTTTTAATTCGTGTTGCGATACTTGCTTTGGTTTCCATTTGACGTTTGCATAGATTGAAGGTGAGCCTATAATATGGTAGGAGGATAACTGATGTAAATGAGTTGTGGTAACGAAATTCAATAAATGATTGAGTCGGTAACATAATTTGATCCCGCTGTTGCTGGAGGGCAAGACCCGTATGTAGCTAGAACACTGTAGGCTATTCAACAAGAACAAACTTGTGATTGAAACCCTCGTGCAGATAAGGTTTAGGTTAGGCTGGCACGTTCTTTTTCGTTAGTTCTTAAATATAACAAAGTAATCGTGTGCAAACAGTTAGGAAGTGCATTTCTGCCACATCGTTGAGAACTAACACAAATGTGCTGAAGTATCAGCATTGGATTTAGTTCTTCTTAACCGGGAATACAACCCGCGGTCGCTAGGATGCGCAATCAGCGCAAACAAGTCATGACGGTCGCTAGGATGCGCAATCAGCGCACACAAGTTGTGACGGTCGCTAGGATGCGCAATCAGCGCACACAAGTTGTGACGGTCGCTAGGATGCGCAATCAGCGCACACAAGTTGTGACGGTCGCTAGGATGCGCAATCAGCGCACACAAGTTGTGACGGTCGCTAGGATGCGCAATCAGCGCACACAAGTTGTGACGGTCGCTAGGATGCGCAATCAGCGCACACAAGTTGTGACGGTCGCTAGGATGCGCAATCAGCGCACACAAGTTGTGACGGTCGCTAGGATGCGCAATCAGCGCACACAAGTTGTGACGGTCGCTAGGATGCGCAATCAGCGCACACAAGTTGTGACGGTCGCTAGGATGCGCAATCAGCGCACGCAAGTTGTGACGGTCGCTAGGATGCGCAATCAGCGCACACAAGTTGTGACGGTCGCTAGGATGCGCAATCAGCGCACGCAAGTTGTGATTTGATCTTTCGTGCACATTAGTCTATTTAGTTTGGACATGTTTTTTTCTCTACCAAATAAGATATCAGAAGGAATCGTTGAGCGAGGCAGTAAAATGCGCAAGATGAAGAAATCTGTCGTTGTATAATATTTAGAAATATCAGGTATACTATTCGAATGTGTGCAAAACGGATCCCAATTCGTCGTTGAGTATCATTTACCTTAGGTCTCCTTCTCATTATACAAAATAGGATAATTTCCAAGGTATAACAGAAAGTAGGTTCAGGACTAACTATGCTAGTCGTGATAATATCTTTGATATTGTTTGCAGACATTAACAGCAGTGATGGTAACATGGTGAAGTAGATAACCACATCATATAATTACACAACATATGAAATAATATTATTTTAAAATAGGATAACTTGAAACCAATCTCTAAAACCTGGTACAGAACTGTTTCGCTGGACGGCGACGGGCAAGTGGGAATAACTGGTCCAGAACTGTTTCGCTGGACGGCGACGGGCAAGTGGGAATAACTGGTCCAGAACTGTTTCGCTGGACGGCGACGGGCAAGTGGGAATAAAGACAGAAGCCAAAACTATTTATTCATTGAAGCATTTCAGTGAACGGCAATTATAAGGAATGAAGATTCTTTAAGCAAGTTGTTTGTATGGTTCGCCGATGCCTGAGTGATACGGCGATGAATCAAGAGGTTAGGAATTTTTATTTTTGCAGATCTAATCGAGTTGATCATGTCTGATTAAATATTCGCCGGTGAAAAGCTAACCTGAATCTGCGTGATCTTATCTTCAAACAGTTGAGTAGCCATCTAGGCTTTAACAAGGTTAATCACGAAGGAGTGTGGACAGTGGGTAGAAGAAGTCATAGACCTGCAAGCATTCTCAACAGAAGCCTGAATAATCTCCAGCGATGGCGCCGGACGGTACAGGTTCAAGAAAACCAGCGGTTCGTCCCGCGATGAAAGTGACCAAAAAACGCATCAAAGCAGGAAGCTTGCCTAGAATGTTTGATGGGCAGTTTGGCCCTGCCTCAAATTTGAATGACATCGACGGGACGAGAAAATCAGTGCAGATGAGCAATGAAAGACAGGTAAGCATGTTGAAGAAGGAAGACGATAACAAAAATGCTTTGCACTTCAATACGGGGAAAAAGAATGTTCTACCACCACTGCCGCCTGAACCCGGTAGAGATTCACTTTTCAACAGCTCGAAAAGCAACAGCTGGACCCTGGATGACAATGAGGACTTGAGTGAGTACAAAGCTTACCGCGAAAGAAAGGACACCATCAAAGACATTATTGAAGTGGTTTGTCATGTCATTTACAACAAAGATGATTCAAGTCGACGATCTGTTCCCTCGGCCACGGATACTGCAAAAAACACCAATTCGATCGCAGGGTCAATTTTTGGTCCCAGTGGGGACGCGCTGTACAAATTGCCCGATACGAGTGTGAGTTCACCAAATTTGAACCTCGCTCAAAACAAATCAGGTAAAGGATCAGCATACCGCTCCAAAACAACGTTTGATTTGAGTGATTCGGATGATGATGAGAAGAGGGACGATAAAGGAGAGAAGAATGACGCGAACCTGACGTCCTCTAGCTACAATCTGGCCAGCCAGAAAGGTCGTCAAGTATCAGCTTTAGCAAACATCCTGCGAGCGTCAACGCCGCGCCGAGCGAAGGTGAGAGTCTTGGTTTGGGCGTAGCTAGTTGTCATCCTGCGAGCGTCGACGCCGCGGCGAGCGAAGGTGAGAGTCTTGGTTTGGTTGTAGCGAGTTGTCATCCTACGAGCGTCGACGCCGCGCCGAGCGAAGGTGAGAGTCTTGGTTTGGGCGTAGCGAGTTGTCATCCTGCGAGCGTCGACGCCGCGCCGAGCGAAGGTGAGAGTCTTGGTTTGGGCGTAGCGAGTTGTCATCCTGCGAGCGTCGACGCCGCGCCGAGCGAAGGTGAGAGTCTTGGTTTGGGCGTAGCGAGTTGTCATCCTGCGAGCGTCGACGCCGCGCCGAGCGAAGGTGAGAGTCTTGGTTTGGGCGTAGCGAGTTGTCATCCTGCGAGCGTCGACGCCGCGCCGAGCGAAGGTGAGAGTCTTGGTTTGGGCGTAGCGACTTGTCATTCTACGAGCGTCGACGCCGCGCCGAGCGAAGGTGAGAGTTTTGGTTTGGGCGTAGCGAGTTGTCGTGCGACGTTGTATGTGTATTGCTTAAGATACCCTGCTCTGAGTCAGTCCTAAAAATATGTCATCTGTTGTCTGTGTCATGGAGTTAAAGGAAATAATGAAGTAATATGATGGGGAAAATTCATGGTAGCAGGGCTCAGTGATTATGTTCATATATTTTTAATTGATTGTTGATCACATGCATCACAAATTTATCCCAAAAATAATTACCTCGATCTCTCCCGGCCCTGCAGAACCTTCTAGATATTTGTGATCATTTTGCGCTGCTCATTTTATTGTGCATAAAACTTTAAGAATTGTGTGTATGTTGATCAGACCAAACGGGCTAAAGCGTAATTTTGTGCATGATGTTATGCTAGAAGGTTTCACACTGAATTATGTGTACGAATTTCTGATAAGGATTCTGCAAAGCCGACCGGATGACAACGTGTTGTTGGTATCATGCGTACACAGAAGTTCTTATTTGCGCTAAAGAAAACTTTAATACTGATTTTCAAATGATATTGTTACCAAATTTTACTGCCATGCAATGTGTAGAGACACCTTTGGTCGACTGCTGCAGCTCTCGGGCTCGTCGTACGCGAGCAGGCTTTTGGTATAGTAAGTCATTAATAAGTCATTAATCAGCCACATGAAGTAATGACTTCTATTAAAAAATATTCATCGCAATATTTAGTTGCGATTCTCTTGCCGTGTCATCATTATCACGACGGCGGAGTGAGATACTGTACACCCGACGATACAGGTAACTGTGTGCCCTACACACATCAAATAGTAGTGACCAATGTGCTTTCTGATTTGACTTGTCTCCCTCACCCTGCTGGATTACTCATATTTGTTTGAAGTTATGTTAAGTGTAGCAAGTGCACTACTATGGCCTTGATGATTTTGAGCACGTTGTTCTCATTATTATTCCTATTGATGTTAATATTATTATTATCAATACTATTATTATCATTACTATAAATATAATTAGTTGAAGTAGAAGATTAGATTTGGATCAGATTAGATTAGATTTGGGAAACAAAATGAGCACAAGGGCTCATGTCGAGTTGTTTTTCTTGAAAGAAGAGTGGAAGATAGTCAACGGAGCTTTAGAAATTCACGCACACATACAGGAAAAGGAAGGTTGTAAGGATATAAAAGAGAAGGCCTACAGATACCATCACTACTACCTACTGGCTACCACACAACTACTGCCCGGGGCATTTCAACCCCGGAGAGGGAACGGTTGAGTATCAGATGACATTTTGAAGAACAGGACGAATGGATATGTGTAATTAGGTTTCAGGCGGTCGCATCTCAGACGGTCGAGCAGAGACGGACACGCCCATACGCTCAACGGACTCATACTTTTCCTCGAGGGAATGCTTGTCGGCTAGCATCAGAGGTTGGGTCATAAGGACTCCAACTAGGTATCGAGTTTACTTCAAAGGAGCATATGGGTATTTAAATTTTGAGAAGTATGTGCAGATTTAGGAGGAGCACCCCACCCAGTTGCCTAGGTAGTAGTCCTTCTTCATGTGCTCAGAAAATTAAGTCTTCTGCACGCAAGTGGTTCCTTGAAGGCTGCCGTACATCGAGAAGAGATGTCGGTGTGACCTCTCCCTGGGAATAAACCTGCTCTTGGCTGATCTAGAGTCTAGGTCAAAAATTTCAAAAATGTAAATTTTTGATGAACGCAAGTTGTTTGGGAGCTCCACGTTCAGTTGCCTAAGAGTTATTCTCCTATAATGTGCACGTGTGCTTGGCCCTATAAGAGTGTTTCGCATTTCAATGTGAGATGTCAGCAGTACATCTTCTAGGACTAGAGTTGCTTTTAGCAACTCCTGAATTTAGTCAAAAGAAACACATATATTTTAAAATTTGACAAGCAATTGTTGCAAAATTTAGTCGAAAAAGTGGAAGAAACCATTTTTTTAATGACAAGACAGAGAAAACCGTTGTGTCGGCTGGGTCCTCTGTACGAAGATACCCACTGCCTCAACAGTGGCCATCTCAATGTCAGGCTCGACAAACATATGCGGGAAGAAGTTAACAACTGTATGTCGCTCTGCTTCCTGCAGCACCAGGTCGCTCCCCAAATATATGCTGCAGGAAGAAAGACGGTTAGTTCTCCACGCTGCACCGGCCACCGCTCTGGAACAGGGGCGGTTAGATGCTGGAGGGGCACCTACAAGGAATAGGGTTGCACTAGGTGTAATAGTATATTATATTTCAAGGTGAGATGCCAGAGGGGCATCTCCAAAAAATAAGTAGCATATTTTAGGGTGAGACACCAGAGGGTCATCTACAAGGAACACTATTTCACTGAATAGCCTGTGCTTCTAACACGGTAAGATGGACAATACTTTGGGGAAATGGGAACGTATTTGAGTGTTAGCTCTTTTTTCTTTTCTTTCGTATTCCCTCGGACACAGGGAGGAAAGAAGAGACAAAAAGATAGAGTACCATCGTGTCGACAAGGTCCTTCCATAGGAAGATACTCATTGCCTCAACAATGGATGACATCCGTCGTATCTACGCCGTACCGTAGAGTTGAAAAATAGCTCTCCTCTTGGTGCGGGTTCGATTTTTGTATACTTCGGGGTGTGGGTATGAATGCTGCCGTTGCGGCTCATCGCCGAGTCGCTGCTGAGTCGCCGGCAGACTTTCACCCGCACTAGGTAGTTCGCCACTGTTAGCGATCTGTTATTTTTTATTCCCAAAACAGGGACGGAAAAATAGAAAAAATATATAATACCATCGTTTCGGCAGGCTGCCTCTATGGAAAGACTCATTGCCTTAATAATGGATGATATTTGTCGAAACTTCCCCGTACCGTTGAGTTGAGCACTGGCTCTCCTCATGTTGCGGGTTCGATTTTCTTATACCTTGAGGCGTGGGGGTAAATGCTGCCGTTGCGGCTCATCGACCATTGTCGCTGAGGCGCCAACAGACTCTCACCTTATAGACAGTAGGGGTGTTAATCGTATCACATAAGAATAATAACATTACCTAGTAAAAATATGTGGTATCCCTCTGAGTTTTTACCGCCGAATCAAGCTTGAGCAGGGCTCTCCTCTTGAACGGTTTTAATTCTCAGAATACCATAGTCCCTGCATCTTCTTGTCCCCGTTTTAAGGCTTAGGGCAGCAGATGACCTAGCAGGCTAGCGAGATGGGTGATAGCGAGTAGCCGTTACGGCCTCACACCCAGTTCCGGTGGCCCTGACGTGGGTTTAGGGGTGGATGTGAGTTAGCGTAACACTCTCGCTCGTTACTTCCCGGTAGAAATGATCGTACCGAGATGCAGGCATTATCAGTCTGTTGATATTGCAATGATAATAGTAAAAACTCTTCCGGTATTGTGCTTTTCGCTCGCTTGAATTGATTAACATTAATAATCATTACATTGTTACCTATAATAAATTTATCAGTTAAAATTAACAATTAGTATTACCAGCGAAAATACGATTATTGTTACTAATAATACAATTCTAAGTAATAATAACTTGAATTGTAAAGATAGCCGTGTTAAGCTCCATTCCTATAATAATAATCTCGACAGCTCCTGGGCAATCCGTGTCGTTCTCACATTAAACGATTCACGTATCCCAGAATTTGTCGAGCAAGTTTTCCATTTGAACGCATTCACGTATTCAGACCCAACTACCGCAGCCGGTAAATTATTCCAAATCCGCGAGATTGCGATCGGGAAAGTGTTGCGCTATAGTCGTAGCGAAACATTTTCCGACAAGTTTTTGCCCCACTGTTTTGGGTACGAATATTGTGGTCCCTGTCGAAAAGAACGACAGGGCTCACGTTATTGAATCCCTTCAGGTATTTGAAGGTTTAAATGAGCTGACTCCTCAGCCTTCGTTTCTCGAGGGTGATGAAGCCAAGCTCCTTCAGCCTATCCTCGTAGCTGTGATGGCGTATCCGCGGGATGAACTTAGTAGTACGATGCTGGATGCGTTCCAGTTTGGTTATGTCCCCCTTATGTGTGGAGACCAGAATTGGACTGCATGCTCGAGGTGGGAACGGACGAGGGACTTGTACAACAGTAATACTGTGTCCATCGTTTTGCAGAAGAAGTTACGGGCGATGAAACCAAGGTTACGGTTAACAATTTGTAACTTTCTTCGATCTGCGCGTCCCATTTCAAATCTTTCGAGATTAAGACGCCCAAGTCTCTCTGTTGGTCAACAGTTGCAAGATTACATTCTTGCCATCGCGTAGTTAAAGTTGCCCTTGTGACACCTTATGAGCATAACTGTACATTAGAGAGAATATACCAGCAATATCGTTGGGAGACTTGTTATAATTACCACAGTGATGTCATCATCGGAAAAAACAATAGTCCGTAGCCAGGAATCAAACCCGACGTCGCTGCTTGTTATATAGCACAGCAACCGTGCATAAGTTGTTAGAGAGAATATACCAACAATATCGTTGGGAGACTTATTTAAATTATCACAGTGATTTCATCATCGGAAAAACCTATAGTCTAACAACTTATGCACGGTTACTGTGCTATATATAACAGCACAGGGATAACAGAGGAGCGTGTTAGTCCAGCCGAAACAATTCAATGTGCGCGAAAGCTTGAATCACGACTTTTGTTGTGTTGGATGGCCTAGTGCGCACTGGGTGTTGGTCTCGCATACCAGCGACCGAGGGTTCGATTCCTGGCTACGGACTAAAGTTTTTTCAGATGATGACATCACTGTGATAATTTAAATAATTGTCTTGCTGGATCTCAGTTCTGTCTCTCTTCCTCCGTGCTGCATATCAGAGCTTCGTGTCGTCAGCAAATTTCGATACTGCTCACAAAAGACCGCATCTATGTCGTTTACATCGATGAGGAATAGGATAAGACCCATGACGCTGCCATGAGGCAACCCAGAGGTAACATGGGCCCGCTCGGACACAGCCTGGCCGATGCGCCCCGTTAGCCAAGCGCGCAGCCGGCGAAATACGCTGCCGCCGATGCCGAGCTCAGAGACTTTGTGTAACAGTCTCATGTGCGGCACTTTGTCGAAAGCTTTTCGGAAGTCTTGTAAGATGACATACACTGCCTTGCGGCGATCGTAAAGGTTGATCACTTCGTTGAAGAAGTCCAGCAGATTCGTCAGACAGCTCATGTTGCATTGGAAGCCATGTTGAATGTCATGTATCAGTCTGTTTTCTTCCATATGATAAACGAGATGATCTCGTATCAAACGTTCGAGGGTTGGGCACACGATCGTCGTCAAACTAGTCGGTCGGTAGTTGCTGAGCGATTGTCGGTGGCCTTTTTTGAAGATTGCAGTGACATTTGCAACTTTCCAGTCTTCTGGGACCTCGTCATCGATAAGTTGATGATATGGGCAAGGGACTCCGCCAATTGTGCTCGAGTTTCCTGCAGTCCGTCAAGTTGTTCAACAACTTCCTCTCTAGTGAACACAATGTGGTTGCTGGTGACTTCTCCAGTATAAACAGTATCTCGTTCGGTGACGTCCTGAGGACACCATCATCATCCATTAGCGTTGACGTAGCGATGTAATTCCTTGGGTTCTCTTTGGCATTATCTGCAATGTTTCTCTTTTTTTGTGCGCTTAGTGGATCCGGCTACCCTAGTAGCTGTCCTACACGCCAGGCGGTGTAGTTCTGCCGCCTCCTTCGTTGCGCATTTAGTTGATCGCGATGATTCAAGATCCTTCCAACTTCGACGTTCCACCAAGAGGGCCTGATCCTTTAAGCGGGATCAATTGTCTTCAAGGGTATACATTGGTCGCTGGCCTTTCGAACTCTCTCGGTGAGGATATTGCAGCAATCGACCACCGTACCTTCTCTTAATTGTTCAATTAAATTAAATGCACTTAGTTGTTTTCTCGTCCCCTGAAAGTCTGTTCGCGCAAAATTGGAACGCGTACAGCTCCTTGGGGGGCTGGACGGGGCACTTTGATGGTGAATTCCACCGTGTTCTGTTCAACAACTTCAACAACGCTCCTCAGTTGACATGACTAGGTCCAGTATGTTGTTTCCCTGGGTTGGTTCATGAACATACTGAGTCATGCCATTATCAGCGATAAATTTTGTTAGTTTATTGCCGCGGGCCTATGAAGCTAGGATCGCCCAGTCAATATACGGGAGATTGAAGTCGCCGAAGATGATAGTCTCGCGATTCTTTGAGACTAGTTCTTCCAGTTTCTTTAAGAGCAGGTCATCTTGATCCGCAAGGGTGTGACTGTTGCGGTACACCAATGCCAGCATCAATGTCGCATGGACCGCTTTAATTTCTGCGTTGCGTATTTCACAAGAAACTGTGAGTATTTCGCAAGAAATGGGTGTAGCAACTCCTTTCTGTACAGCATGTACCCGTCTCCTCGTTTACTGGGTGGATTTGTCCACTCTGAACATTTCGTAGCCTGTTAGCATTATCTTTGCTGCCAGGTTTCTACTTTGGTGATCGAGACATGTTTCGTTCATGCCAATGACATCTAACGAGTACAGGGTCGCCAGTCTTCGCAGTTCGTCGAACTTATGGGCATAGGACTGCGCGTTACAGCTGAAGACCTATAGAAGGTGCGTGTCTCGGTCTTCGACTTCTTCATCGGGGGAGGGGGGGGGTCTCGACAGGACGGCTGCGGACCAGGATCTCGATCTTGAGTTGCCTTCTTATGGGCTGAAGCGACTGATTGGTAATAGCTCCCGTCGGTGAATTTGATGCAGGCACGGGGCCCTCCAGGTAGGGTTACATGCGGCCAAAAGTCATCCAACAAGTTGATGAGAATATGCCTTCGCACTTGCAAATCGTCTCGTGTGCTCGATTTGTATAGGCTAGTTTACTATACAGCTCGTCATCATCATTCATTCGCGGTAAGATGGATGTGATAGCAACTCGATTCGTTTTTGCCTTAATGTCAGAAATCAGCTGCCTATACTAGGTTAGGAAATCTTCCGACCTTGCCCTCTGAAGATCATTGGTGTCTACATGGCAGATTATGAGAGTCTCCGGGCTGGAAACCTCAACCTACGCAAGAGCACCTGTGATCTCCTCAAGTGTGACATCGGGTTGCAAATAATCAACCTCTTTGCCTCACACATATGAACAAATTCGACCGCCTGGTGTCGGACGATAGAGTCACCTAGAACAAGTGTCTCAGTTTCACCGTCCAGGTTTTTGAACTTCACAAAAGTGTTCTGTGTTGGCATTACGAACGCGGGCCGGTTCGCAAAGGTGAACCGGTTCTGGACCTGCTGAAATCCATCTGAATCTAAATCCACGCCGCCCTGTCAAGGTAGGGTGAGGTTTCGATTCGCGGATGTCTTGGTCCGAGGTATCGACTTAGTCCCGGTGTTTGGTTTCCGGGCAGCCAATGACCTCTTGGCCTGACGGAAGTAGGTAGCCGGGCTTGGGTTTAGGGGTGAAAACGAATTGCGAGCTCACATTCTTTACCGGTAGCCTTGACATGGGTTTGAGGACGGATAAGTGCTGCCGTTGCAGACTCTTACCCAGGACGTCACGGTGGGAAGTCAGGCTTAAACCACCAAGACTCTTACCCTAGGTAAGAGCCGTTGCAGACTCTTACCCAGAACGTCATGGTAGTATGTCAGGATTAAACCACCAAGACTCCTCGAGATCGAAGTGAGTACCCCTGGTCAACCTTCTCCTCACCTGGGATACCTCTTCATCCAGCTGTGAAGCATGGAGTACCAACTCATTCACTTTCACTAGTTTCCTCGTTTGTTCCGACAGGTTCTTGCTAGCCTTCTCCACATCGGAACGTTAGTTCTGCAAAGGGTTGTGTCAAAACTCTCAAAATTGCTCTTGGTACTAATAAAGTCCTCTTGGACCTCATCCAGCTCAACCCTCACCTCTCCAACTGACTCATGTGCTCATCCGATCTCCTGTCGGTTCTCCACGACTCACTGACGACGGTGCGCAGCTGGTGCTCGAGGACGAAAACCTTGGCCGCAAGGCCTCCGTCTTCTCCGTCGTAGTAGTCGTTTCTCCTTCGCAGATCCTGGAGGACCGTCAAGACCTCGTCCATCCTGCCTTCCATCTTGCAGAAGCGGCAGGTGAGGCTCCCCACGTCCTGCTCCTCGACGTCCCTGAAGACGTGCTTGCTCATCCTGGCGGAGCAGACCGAGCAAAGCACTAGACAAGGCGGCATCCTCAGACGTCGTCCAAGGCCTTCTTCGCACTACTTTCTGCACGCGGGCTTATTTTATATTTACTGACTTAGGCACCTTCGTTCCTACACTTGTTTATTAGTTATATACCACCACTACCTCTATACTTATCATGACCACTAGCACAGAAGGTAGAAAAAGGTCTGCAATACAAAATGCGTAAAATGGTCTGTAACACAAAGGCACACAAAAATAAGTTACTAATTGGCACGGGAGTGTCCTAGTAGTAAACTCTCGTTCGAATACTCACATAACAGGTTTCAAAAATACTGTGGCGTACGGTACACGTATGCCACAACAGGCTGACTATCTGGAAGCACAACCTTTCTGCCAGTCAAGGAGCACAACAAACTCATCACGCCTGAAGGACTGTGGTGCACGTGAACCCTTCTCTTCGGCCGCATTTATCGACGGCTTTTCGCCCTCATCTCGGTCCTTATTTTAAGAATGTAAACTACACCCGTCATCCAACGATTTCCTTCCTAGGCCGTTATGTAGTTATCATACTTTAAATGTGAATTGGGTTGTGCTCTTGTCCTTCAAGCACGAGCCTGTGCATGTTTCTACATACATAATAATGCACTTTATGTGCAGTCAGCGTCTGAAGATGCGTACGAGATGCAATATATTTTCAAATGGTGCGTGCATCTGCACCCCCACGGACAGCTGGTGCACGTTTCCATGCTATTATTGACCAAAAACGCGCGAAAATAAGATAGCTGTGCCCACTATGGTAAATGATATTCTTGTATACAATCAGAATCACAACAATTCTATTTATTAGATCATGTATGCGCTATTCTGGAAGGTTGGCAGAAAGTACTCGGTGAACGTAACCCCAACATTACCCCTCTCCTCCATGTAACAGCATTCTCCACGTGCCCCCGTCATAACACTAATGCTATTTTTTGTTCAAAACATTACCTCAAGATACAAAGAATGCTTCCGGAATTCACGGGCTATTTTTTCTCAATCAAACAATTTAGGATCATCTCAAAAGCTTGTGCAGAGGTATGCATGGGAAATATCCTCCGTCCGGGGATGCCACTGCGGGAATGCGGTAGCTCGACGCACACCCTGCGGATAATTTACTACCCGCGAAATCTGGCAGAAGAGCATCCTAAGCTAAGGAAACTTTGGGGAGTGACCAAGTGTTTGGCTGGATAGACTTACGTGGTGGGGAGCAGCTGTGGTGGGAGTCACCAAGTGTTTGGCTGGACAGACTTACGTGGGGGGAAGCAGCTGGGGTGAGAGTCACCAAGTGTTTGGCTGGACAGACTTACGTGGTGGGGAGCAGCTGTGGTGGGAGTCACCAAGTGTTTGGCTGGACAGACTTAGGTGGTGGGAAGCAGCTGTGGTGGGAGTCACCAAGTGTTTGGCTGGACAGACTTAAGTGGCGGGGAGCATCTGTGGTGGGAGTCACCAAGTGGTTATCTGGACAGACTTACGTGGTGGGGAGCAGCTGTGGTGGGAGTCATCAAGTGTTTGGCTGGACAGACTTACGTGGTGGGGAGCAGCTGTGGTGGGAGTCACCAAGTGTTTGGCTGGACAGACTTACGTGGTGGGGAGCAGCTGTGGTGGGAGTCACCAAGTGTTTGGCTGGACA
>SDVV010011347.1:0-15881 GCA_016164225.1 Gammarus roeselii | reverse complement strand
CAATAATACTATCACTTACTAAACGAGTACTGTAACAGTCCAGTTCAATAAAAAAAGACGATAACTGGATAAATAAAAAATACATTGGAACGACCTCACCTGACCATACTTTCCACAGGGGTGGAGTGTTTGAGAGCAATCTGAGGGTCAAGGGTATACGCACACAATATGAAGTATGGAATTCAAAAACAATCCCAATCGACTACCAGCCACCAGCCAACCGCCAGCCACCAGCCAACCGCCAGCCACCAGTCAGCTGCCAACTGAGCAACTTTTTTTGTCCCTACCTTAATTTCCTTCATTAACCTGCGCTACTCAGTCCTTTATTTAACTAGCAATACATCGGCCAAAGAGTTATCTTCCGTATATGATTATTCAGTCATCAAATATGGGAATTAGACTGTTATTTAACTTTCGGAGCATCAAGGTTAAGCAAAAGATTCACAAAAGATATACACTTTACCTATACGTCGGTACTCGTTAGCTCAGTCTTTCTTCTGAGGGTTGAAAAGAAGAGTGTGTTACCGATTTATATATTTATCTAAGGTAATTATGATGGGAATTGCAGTTGGGTAACGTAAATGCAAAAAGAGGGTAACTATCCGGCACCTCATACTCAACTTATAAATGTTCCATTTCAATGGTATTTACAAATACATGCAGAATTGATAAATCAAACGACAAAAATAAACTTCGACGAGGCAATCACCGAATTCACAAGTAACGAATGAATATTAATGTTTTATACTGAGTGTTCTGGTGTAGCTACAATGGAAAAAACATGAGTCGGAGAGTTGCTATGTTCAGGGAATTAAAAACATTTGGCGTGAGTCGAGAGTTTAATAATTGAGTAATAGAGTAAACTCTTATCATATCTATCATCTGAAATTATTAATAATTACATATATCATAACTGACATGATACGCTCCAGCTCCTTCTGCTATTCAATGCAGTAATTGGCAAAAGAGTTGGAATACTAATTGGGTGGTGTTTTCCTAGTAACTGCAAGACAACGCAATATTTTCTGAGGGTTTTGTTGGTTACTCGGATTCAATTAAAAGGGAAAAGCAGCGGAGGGAAACATAATAATTAAATGTATGAAATGAAGGAAAATTTGAGTTTGGAGTACACTCGATAATTATTGACAGAACACATTAATGTGTCATTTTGTATCACTGAACATATGTGTTGCGGGTTCATCGAAGGAGGCACTGAAGACGTTGGATGTGCGAGGTTGAACATGTTGATGCGGACTGATTTGACATGGGTTTGAGAATATAATTGTTTAGTTTGGAAGATTGGATACGTTGGTGTGTGAGTTTAGACGCCTTTGTTCGTTGGGATTGGTCACATTGAGACCTATTAGGATTCAACACGTTTCCGGCCTAACCAGGAATTAATACTTTTTTCTCATATTGTAAATATGTCGTTCGAATACCTGATTGTGTTAAGTTTTCATCATGCAAAGTTCATTTCGTCATATAAACGATGACAGTTTACCTTCAGAAAAGGACGTGAAATTTTCAACATGACTTATTTATACCTCAGATGCTGAATAATTATTGTCAAGATGAATTGGAGGCGATTACAGTAACCAGCAACATATAAAAGGCCATCATACAGTGTATTCATTTATTCAGCGCACTGAATTTTACTCAGGAACTGCACCTTTTTGTCTTTTGTAACTTCAACGACATTACCCAAATTTCATGGTGGTGTTAAACCGAACCAAAATTTGCAATGGGTATCTAAATAAATCGAGCGCTATTTAATAATTATTCCCTCTATAGGCCCACCCCCTCCTCCCATTATCCGCTCGTGAATATACTTCTTCTCCATTGTCCTAACAAAAAAAAAACACTTGTTGGCTAAATCAAGTTGTCGTTAGCCAGACTCTTCTGGTTAGTCATGAAAAGAGTCCTTAATCTATGTTCCATAGACTGAAATAAAATTCAAGAGAAAGGGTGATATTACCGTTGTAGACTTCATGAACAGAATCTGTTTCTCTCTGCTCGCTGAATGTGTCATTGTTTTTCACAACATTGATCCTGTAGTTGCTGTGAATAGGCTCTCACAGTAAGGCCTCCGTTGTGCATATTCACTCACTGTTATTCAAATCAAGATTTGTAAAATCATTAGATTACCCACATACACATTTCATTAAATTATTTACCCATCACTTTTTGTTTTCAATCCTTCAGCAAGGGGCATGAAGGTCAAAAGAATACATCTATCCGTGAACTTGACAGCAAACAGTTTTTCTGAATAGCACAATATTAATAAGGTCGAAATCATGCTAGAAATTGAAATTTGACAGTACTTCAAAAATATTTGAATGATTTTAAATGCATATATATTTATTTGTCAAACTCTAAGAAACGGATAATCACTCTTATTTGCTTTCGCTGCCCTCAAATATGGTAAAAAAACTGTAAACTGTTGTCGAAACATTTAACGTACTCGGTACGGAATTTTTCAATGAAATTAGGCCAAGAAGAAATGAAGTGGAAGTCACCAACGAAAATGTATTAATTTCTTCGTTCAAATTCCAATACTTCAAACATTGCTCGTCCTGAATTATAATCCTCCTACAGAAGCCCAAGTTGATCTCAGCAGTTAAAAAACGGTTTGGAAAGTGTGTACAGTTTTGACCAGTTGAATTGGATTGTGCTGTAAGGCAGGTAGTGATTTTTGAAAAAAACTTAATTGTTATACAATTCTGTCTCTATAGCATCAGCAAAAAAATATGGCGGTCAATTCAACAATCCTCTGAATTTTCTAGCATACGCTGACAGCGAGAATTTCACACACAGGGTGACAGAAAAACCGATAGAACATACACGCTCGTAACTCAAAAATTATAAGTAGGAAGAAGAAACAAAAGCCACATGAAAGGATATTTCCTGAAGTTTCATTTGATCCATAAAAACACTCTAGATCTATTTTTTTCTGCTGAATATAGCTGACAACCCATTTTCGTAATATTGAGATACCTGCAAGAAGAATGTCTTGGACCATGGAAGAGCTTACCCTATGGAATTTATGTCTACTAGCATTGATAGAGTCGGGTTTTGCTTCCAAGACCATCTGATTCCTATTACCACTGAAAAAATAATCCAGAGGGGTTTGGGGTGGATGGATGATTATTCAATTTACAGATCATTAACACTTTATTCTACTATTTCAGTATTTCTTATTTCGTGGGTTTTATTATTTTTCTGTGCCCTTTTTCATGATGATAAATTTTGGATTAGTTATGTAATTATGTAACGTTAGACGTCCGCAGAGGTCCTAGGTGGACTATGCGGTGTGTTAGTTAGTCTAGTTCAACCTACGGTGGGAGAAGTTGCGCTTTTCCGGGTGCCCTATAAATGTCCGAGCACAGCTAGGTGTTTTGATGGCTAAATGGTGAAATAAGGATGATGTTGATCTTAGAGAGTGAAATTCTTGAATGGCACTGTGCGTGGAGGGGACGAGGAGAGTTGAGGCAGTTTGAGGCGAGTGGAGACGAGTTGACTGGCGAGGCGACGTTTCGAGACGAACCGAGGCTGGTTAAGACTAGGTGACCCGGAAAGGAGGGTACCCTTGGGACTCGCGGGACTCGAGGGACCCGGAAATTTCGGGATTCGGGGGAATGGGAAGGCCAGGAAGATTTGGGGGGACCCACTTGGACCCTTCCGTGGTCCTTTGGGACACCCTTGGGACCCTTTGGGACCCCTCTGAGAAACTTTGGGACCCGCTTGAGACCCCTCTGAACCCTGGGACCCCTGTTTCCCTCTCCATACGCAGTAAAACCTATACACAGAAAAATGTACTCATGTAAAATGCTTGAATAGAACAATTAATTATTACAGTCCGCGAATTACTGGAACAGAGGGCTAGGGTCGCTTTGAGGCCTCTCGAATTGCGTCGAGAACAGTCGAAACATGTTGAGGCGAGTCGAGTTGGTTGCGACGAGCCGAGACTGGCCGAAATGATTCGAGACAAGCCGGAATGAGCGGAGATGAAGGGACCCGGGGGATTTGTGTTACCATCTGGGATTCGTCGGGCTCTTTTTGGACCCGAGACACCTCTGTCACCCAATTCCCACCCTAAAATGCTTGAGAATTTTTTTTGTTAATACAGTCCACATGATCGCTAGCGAAGAGAGGGAGAGCCGCGTCGAGGCTGGTCGAAGTGCGTCGAGATCAGTCGAAACATGTTGAGGCGAGTCGAGTTGGTCGCGACGAGCCGAGACTGGCCGAAATTATTCGAGACAAGCTGAGATGAGCTGAGACGAGAGGTCTCGGGGGGCCCGGGAGCTCGGGATGACCCAGGGACTTGGGTTACCCTCCGGATTCATCGGGCTCTATTGGGACCTAAGGGACCTCTGCCCCCCCCCCTATCCATTTAAACAACGAGTGCGAAATCAATAATCCGAATAGTTTTCCTGCCCGTGACGAAGCTGCCCTTACTTTCTTCACGACCCATAGTTTTGTCATGTATAATATATAAGCTAGTGAACTAGTGCGGGAGTTTCTGTTGGTGATTTTGTGAATAGGAGTTTTTTTTTAGTCTGTGCTCGCTTGCGTGTGCACGGACTATATGTAGTTTCTGGGGTTGACCTGGACTGCGTAGCTGTGAACCCTGTGACGCCTTGTGGTTGGAGTTGATCTAATCCGTGAAGCCGTAGACCTAGTATCAATTTCGACAATACTTTCTGTGCGCACTGGCTCGCGTGCATATTACTCATAGAGTTTCGAGTGGTTGGAGGCGGGAATTCGTTTCATCTGAATCTTTATCTTACCTGAATAACTAAATTGTACCTCTACTTAACATGACCGCGTAGCTGTAAACATTGTGTTGCATTGCTGTGTTAGCTGAATTTGTCCGTGTAGCCGTAAACCTTGTACCAGTCCCAACGATGATACCTCGTGAAGTTTTAATTGATTGGAGGTGAGGATTCATTCCGTCTGAATCTTACCTGAATAAATAAAGTGTACTGTGGTCGACCTGGACCGCGTGGCGGTCTACGTCGTGTTGCGTTGCTGTCGGACCTGGCTTAGTCCGTGTAGCCGTGGACCTTATACTAGTCTCGACAATGCTAACTGTACGCATTAGCGTGCGTTCATATTACTCTTGAAGTTCTAGATGATTGGAAGCAGAGGTCCGTTTTGTCTAAGCGTTTTTCTTATGCGCCCCAGCGTAAGACTGACAATGCCAAAATTTTCAAAATTTTCCAACTTTAGAAGCGTTTTTTTTTTCGTACACTGAGGCGTGCGAGCCTTGTGGATTCCACGAACATCGAGCCCTACGGGGAAAATATTATGATTCGCTTTGAGGCTCTGGTGGAACTATGAATCACATCAAATCAAAACCAGAGGGGAAGGGTCTGGGAACCACGCTGTCTACGGGAGGTCAGATCGGTGTCCAATGATGGTGTTTCCCTAGTAATCGCAGCAAAGATGTGCGTGCAGTTACACCATCTATTTGGTACCAAACAGCTGCATGATGAATGTTGACAGATTCTTCATTATCTGACATTTGTGTACATGATTTGGTGTTCACATTGGGAATTTCAGCCGCACCAAACGGTCCCCTTCAGTGAGTGCTAGGACTTTTGAAACACCTTTTCTGTTTTTTGAGAGCCCATTCCCGAAAGTTGAGTTCATTAAGGTCCTTGTTTCTAATCGTCCTTCTTTGGACACTTCATTAATCCACTGTCAAACGGTAATCGTTCACTCTCACTGCTGAAGGCTGCCGTGATGTATGCAGTTTGAAAGGGTTCAGTGTGAGATCAATCTTCAGAATGCGCCTCACAGACTCACGACTAGTCACCACCTCAGCAAACAGTTTCATTACGTCACGTGTGTGTTTTTCATTATTGATGTCGTTCAAATTGACGATGTTTTTTCAACATCTTGTAAATTTTGATAGTCCTGATTGAGGTCTGTTTTGGTTATGTATGCTAATATGTGCTCTCCAATTGCTGAAAACATTATTGAGCAGTACTGTGCAACAATGTGTCGAGTATCTTAATACACATAATGTTATTTCGTGACATATCCTCCTATGGAGTTTTTGTTTCAACCATCTACGTCAATTAGTTTTTGAGTAATGAGCGTTTATTTTCGACCAGATTATTTCGTGTTTCCCAGTATCAGGAAAGCAAATCAATCAAACAGACTAAACCAATGGCATGAAATAATTTCTGTTAATAACCAGGCTATTCATTCGTTTGTTAAGCGACCGCACCATCTACTGCGCAGACGGCATCCGATCAGATATCACTCGAGTGGCGCATACCCGGGGTAAGAAATCCTCTTTCGTATCTGCGAGGCTCTCGTGCGATAGTATAATTCTTAAGGATACGATGGCCAACTATGTCTCACGAGACAGGACGCTGAGCTTTAAAGGAAAGTCTACCGTTAACGTCGTTAGTATTTTTTTTTACTTGGTGATGGAAGCAGGTAACGTTGATGAAAAGAGTTTTAATTAAGCAGCTTTGCCAACATTTTACAACCAGCCAGCCTAATCATTTGCCTCTCCCCATGTCTTTTCATTGAAATTAGCGGGACTAGAAATGTTTGCTCCTTCGGTTCTGACCATTTTTGTTTTACTCGAATGTAGAGCCAACGGATTTATGTGCGTGTGTAGAAATAGCAGGAAATAAAACTAGTATTCTTATACGGGTTTGATTGGATGTCTGTTTGAGAGACTTCATGTTTAGAGGATTTAGTGTGCCAAGTGTTCTGGTCTAGAAGCGAGAAACTAAATAACTGAAACTCTTTCAATTCTAAAAATAATGTTGAAATTCACATTAAAGATTCAGGTTACCCATGACAAAAAATTCCCTCTGAATACATTATTTTTCATATTTTTCTGACAGTCGATACCATTGTCTATCAAACATCACAAATAACATCAATAGAACCATACAAATAAAGGTAGAGCCGTTTCACCCTCTACAATCGTTTTGCCATGCTTCTAAGAAATACCTTATCACATGCTCCGGACGTATCAATTAAAATTCTTGTTTCATATTTTCACTTAAGTAATATTTTTTTATTATTGCGTCTTGATGGAAGTACGTTTATCAGAGTTATACAATTTTATAGTAAATGAAAATTGCCTGCGAGGGACCGCCTCATCTCGCTGTTGTTCGAGGCAGAGGGACTGACCGATCGTCCTTTGAATCCCTTAGAACGGATACTGATCAGGTACTGCATTGCTTGGTTACTTAACTAATAATTCGATTCGCATTCTTTGGTGATGGTTCAGTTTTCACGGCGAGAATTTATGTCTCTCAGCCGTCGTTTTTTTTAACAAGCGCCCAGCCTGGCTTAGACGATTCGTGATGTTGGGAATAACTTTCAGGAATCGCAGATTTTTTGCAAGATCATATCCGTATAAGCGTGCCCATCAAACTTTGCCCCTGAACTTTTACTTGAACATAATTTATTATTGCCAGCCGGTTTGAACCCATGTAATTTAGAATTAAGTCTGTTGTAGTCCCCATCCCGGTATCTGTTAACGTAGATTTAATCTCATTTTCTACTTCATAAACTTTCAAGGATAAGCTATTTACTACCCAATTCATCTTTCGTCACTTTATATTCCAATTAATCAAAATCTTATCGTACGCCGATTTCTAAAATCTTTGACTTGTCATCCTTGATCGATTACCAATCGATGATACTCAAGTGAATCTTTGTCTCCTAGAATTGGTTACGAGAAGTTCCCTTTTTCATTGTTATTTTTTATTGCTGCTGGCCAATAATTTTTCGAAGACCAATCGACACCTCATGTTTGACCACCAATGTTTATGTCACACGTCGGTATGAAAAGGAACCTGCGCTTCGTGGTCCGATCGAGACCTCGCAATAAAATGTATGTATTTAACTATTTCAGTTCGATGGCGAAAATAGAACTTCTGCGACTACAATCAGCTTGCAAGAACACCCAAATAATCTATTTGAGAAACTGCATAGATTACTCTGATTTGCCACCCTGTTAAAACGGTTAACATGAAAATAGGGTAAGGAATATTTTTATGTATTACGTCGCACCATTTTCACCACGTCTAAAATACCGCGTAAAAAACAGGCCTTAACATTTTTTTTAATTGTTGCACAACTTTCTTATGGAAACCTCAATCATATGCTAATTTCACGTATGTTTTTGTTTCTTAACCAATATTAAAAACCCGTTTTATCATTCACAGTTTCACTGAAAAAATATTTGAGATTTATTATTCTGTATAAAGGATTTGCAATCTTTTAACGAATGACTCCATAATAAACTAATGGATTATATGTGACCAGCAACCAGTGATTTTTTAATATGTTCCTATTTTAGTCCACAGCAGGATCTAGTGTGCCTCAGTGACAATCCTGCACCGAATCCAGTCGTGCGTGCCAAACAATGAAACAAACGGATATCATTCATTTACATATGGTAGTCATCCCTTAAACCTATTTCTTCTCTAGATATTTCGGTCAAACTCACTACTGTGACGGAAAATAGCTTGATATACTAAATCTTAGGTTGTAATCTGCCCGTTAACATCGATGAACAACTACAGTCTGTTAAGAAAAACAGTTAGAAATAACCCACATGCAACAGACTAGCAGCATTAGGCGTTATAAGCATCTTATCAAACACGCCGCAAACCGAATCATGCATCGATTTGCACATAATTATGTTTTACTTGAACGAAAATTAATTGTGTATTGACCATGAATCAAATAATAAAAAAAACGACGCTGTACGAAATCGATGCCACTCCCTCTCACTCTTAACACACTCACCAAAACTCAACCCATTGCCTCTAAACAGTCCGGCCAGGACCCCTCATCATCCAATCTCCACACACGCCACCGGCGTTCAAAATTAACGTAATATAACGATTGAGCTTGAGAGTTATTTTGTGTTATTTAGGACGAGCGAGTCGACAATTTACTGGTGTCGGTTTTATTCAATCAATTTTACTATCCCAAAATCTATATATTATCGATCTGTTCACGACGAAGTTAGGTGTTACCTAATTCCCCAATAGAGCAGCTGAAAGTACATTGGAATTGATTGTACAGGGTTATAATGTAGAGTATTGTGAAAGATAACACCATTTTTCGTTTTCAATTTAATATGGAACGCAAAAATTGGTAGGAAATATTTTCTTCGAGTGGCCTGAAGAATCTTACTCGACAGCAAGAATATGACATCAGTCGCTGTTTCATTTATCTACTTCAAGAAATGAATGCAAGTGACGCGTGGTAATTTGTATGGTCATTTAAACATCATAACGGTCTCGTAGAGCTTCTTGATGGGCGGTATTTTTTTGTTTTGCTGCCCTGACTTTTCGTTCTTCGTGGAAAATCCATGTTAGGTGCTATTAATGGATTAGCGCGTTGGACCAAAACAAAAAGCATATGCACTATTCTGCGATTTTCTCTGATCAATTATGCAGTCTGGAGGTCAATAACAATGTGCAGAAGACGATTCCATCAGTTCCATAAGAAGATATGCACAGTTTGTGTATATTTTACGACGTGGCAGCTAACTACATACAACCGTTGTACCACTTCGTCAGGCTACCCGAGGAAAGAAATCCGAGGCTCAGAATACTTTTACATTTGCTCCGCAGAAGTTAAAAAAAAAACGTTTGAAACTTCAGAGTAAGCAAATATTGACTTGTTCTGTGTGTAGAACGTAACGGAGCAGCCACGAGAGTTGCCCTCTAACTTTCACGGTGCTGTCAATTTGAGAGCTTATGTACAGTAGCGAGAGAAAATTCGTTTATGGTTAGTCCATAACCGAAACACAAACTAGACTTTTCTCACGGAGAATTGAACTTTATATGGAAATTCCTTACAGTTGAATATCCGAACAATCTATCTTAATTTATAATATCAACTAAATTTTCAATGAGTTCAAATATCATGCGTTAGTTGATCATTGAAGATTTCACTTAATCTTTAATTACAAACGAATTTTATTTTGCTACTGTACATGCATTCCTTATTATCCGTGGGTCGACGTGGAAATCGTTTGCTTTAATTCATTTAACTTCGCTTTAGAAGTTTGGCTATTTACAGTCCAAAACCAAAATCATATGTGATCTTATATCTTATTTATGCAAACCTACGGGTGTTGAAATGCAGCGCTGAGCTCCTGAGTAGTGTGCAATTTTTGCAGGTCTTATACACCACCTAGACGCAGCAAGCGGAAATTGTTCAGACTTGAGTTAACAGGAGTATCGTCAACAGATGAGGAGGTAGTGCTCGATACCAGCACCGGTGTTTCTGATTATGCAACGGGTTGCTATTTCTTTGGATCCATTAGAATTTAATTGAAGGCTAATTTGAAAGATCCAACGTGAGCGCGAGTTAAACTGAAATTACCAAACGTCGAAACTGTCGCGAGCATTGCGCTTAACATAGATACTCTCTATTGTTTATCGCGTCCCCAACTCTTGTAGATCAACGCATCTTAGCGTTTAGGAAAAGAACTTGTGATGAGAACTCATAGCCAGAGTCGGTATTTAGGAATAACAATTTACATATCGTAGCAAAATGATGTACAGGGAACGCTATTTATTTGTTACACTTCAGGACACGGATAAACACAAAAAAATCTTGGTCCCATTTTTATTGAAACATTCACTGCTACAGTGGGGAGATTTACTTCGCCACACCCTAGCTTTCTACTCGGCAATGCCTGTAGCCCAACGCAGAATTTCAGAATGGTAATCAACTCCATCTCCAATGCAGTGTCGGCTGACACATTCTTGAACTTGCATGGTTTGCTGACATTTAGCTGCTACTTTTAAGTATCGGCAGAAATATTGATTGATAATAGACAGTTTTGGAAATCATTCACGCCACGTTAGTGTAGCTTTAACGAGAAGGGGTTTCATCGTCAAACTTTTCAAGAAAGAGGGTTTGATGTTGCCATCAAATTTAAAATCAATTAGTTGATAATATGTTTTTTGAGTTTGCGGTCTGAAAAAGAATACGTTGTAAATGCAGTTCTTTTTCATCAACAACTTATAAGCCTTCGGATCGCCCTATGTTGGTAAACAGATCTTTTGTTATAGAACTACACCCCGTCAAAATGTTTAAACAAGCGTTTAATATAGAAAACATTTTGTCAATTACTTTTATCAGTCAATAAGTATCTAGTAACATCAGAGCAGTATCAAAAGAAAATAAAGCACAAATATTCGTCCCTCTTTCATATTCTTCATCTTTGCTTCAAAATATAACGACAAGGGGCATAATGGATCAACACTCACTTGGAATATAACATAACTGAAAATAGTGCCAATTAATTATTTTTTAACAACAGAGGTGGAATTTACATCATCGGAAATGCAAATTGTGACAATACAATATTGATTGTAGCACTGTCATAAATTAAAAATAAAACGGATGCACGTTAATATATTTAGAAAAAGAAGTCAGCTTGGTTGAATGGAAAATAATTTCGTGGTGAAGCATTCTTAATCGGATAAAAATGACTGTCATAACTCCACGTAGAAATGTCGCATTTGTAAGCCTCGTTTGTACAGGAAGTGAGTGTACGCACATCCTGCTGCCTTTGTTTCCCGTTAGTTACCCTGATGAGGAGCGTCTCGGCGCATTTAGCCGCGATTAATAGTCCGTGGATCCTCGTAGAGTTGAATTGATTCATTTCAGTGTAATTGTAGCACTTGCTTCTAAACCTTTTATTGTCTTTTAACTACACTCTTTCAAAATGTTTTAACAAGCTTTCAATACGAAAGACATTCTGTCAATTCGTTCAGAAACCTTTACATATTCTGTAACACCTAAACAGAAATTTGAGACAGCTCTTCAAAAATTTGCGTCATTTTTCCTCTGTCTCAGTAGAAAAATCAAATTGCAACCACTAAATGCAACAAATGACTTCACTCGTTAGGAATATAAAATCAAATTTACACAATAATTGTGGTGAAACAATTTGGAAACACTTTGATTCGTCGATATAATGACATCTTGTCTTTATGGTCGACGGGATGTACATTTCTGATGAAAGTTGTTGCTATAAAATGGGGCTGTGTGGTTAAGAAACGTGATAAGGTGTGTTATCTAGACCGAACAGGAACACACAAAAAAACACCTACATCTAACCTGCGCGCAATCGAAACTAAAAGAAATCATCCCCAATTATTTTGATTTTCCCGGCCTCGTGAAATGTTCAACATTTTGTCAGACCCTATACATATGTCAAGTTTTTTTTATGCCACTCCCACGTCATCTGGAATTTGGTCCGAGTCCTCGAGTCAAAAGAAGAACTCTATGAAACAATTATTATTACAAAAAAATGGTATTCGCTCCTGCTGTACATCTGCTTCACCAGACGCAATCACATCCAATATCAGATACCAATAGTCTTTCAAGAAAAGTAATCGTCAGTTTTATTGCCCATGCTCTCGATTTAGAATTGAAGCCCGATCTATCGTAAGACTTTTACAGCAAACTAAATATTTCTGTTGCCTGCCAACGTTCTTGCCTCTCAGTTGGAATTGCTTGACGTGTTTCATGTTGTTTTGTGACCTGGGCTTCAACTTTACACATTCAGATGTTTCAAAATTATGAACACTCTCCTACAAGACGTTCAGATTGGGATGTCCCGCTACGTTGGCAGTAAATTTGCAAAAAAATTAGCGGAATGAAGGCCAGTTTTGAAAATCATTGAATAAAATGTAATTCATTTGTGATGGGATATATTTTACGGCTGGACAGTAAGGTAGAGGTTAGGTTCCTGCCAGTCTTCATTATAGAGACCTGACATTTAAATGTGTTAAGAGGGGTATGAATTTGAGTAGGTTGAGAGTGAATAGAAGAAATTGTTCTGTGTTTTACAGTGCCAAAACTCCGAATGTGCTAATATGCATCATTTTGAAGTATAGAACTTATGGGTAAATCTATTAATGCCATGGTAAATGAAGCGGTATTAGGGATACAATTGATTACAACCCCTGAAAGTTATTTTTCAATAGAAACAAAACTGGATCCTTTAATAACGAGTTACCTCGTGGTATTTTGGAGTTTTTCAAGGTATACCATATAAAATTCACAGTAAATTAACGGTAATAGTTGTTCATATATAGTGTATTGATGTTACACCTGTAATTGGCGTGACATGTAGTTTGGAACAGGGCTTAGATGTATTTTCCGTTCATATTCTGCGGAAATATCTGCGTTTTGCTATACTGTCAATTGTTACTTTTCAGCTGCCTTACGACATCAAACAAATGTATTATCTGCGTTTTGCTATTCTGTCAGTTGTTACTTTTCAGCTGCCTCACAACATCAAACAATTGCAATATCTGAGTTTTGCTATCCTGTCAATTGATACTTTTCAGCTGCCTTACAACATCAAACAAATGCATTATCTGCGTTTTGCTATCCTGTCAATTGATACTTTTCAGCTGTCATACAACATCAAACAAATGCATCATCTGCGCTTTGCTGTCCTGTCAGTTGTTACTTTTCAGCTGCCTTACAACATCAAACAAATGCATTATCTGAGTTTTTCTATCCTGTCAATTGATACTTTTCAGCTGCCTTACAACATCAAACAAATGCATCATCTGCGCTTTGCTGTCCTGTCAGTTGTTACTTTTCAGCTGCCTTACAACATCAAAGAAATGCATTTAAGTAACGCATACAAAGAGTGATTTACGAACCTGTAAGGACAGAGGACAACAAAGACGGAACGGACCTCAACCTGGAAAATAGTCAGCAAGATCACTTATTACAGCCGCAATTAGTCAAATTTACCAATTACTTCCTAGCGATGATGACATCAGCAGAACAAGCCGTCACAATTCAGTTTGTATTGTCTGCGGACCTCCCAATGTACCACCTTTATGCTTAACAGCTCACTATGTCGAATTTCTAAACAACGTCGCACAGAAAAAATGAACGCTCTCCTTCATCTAGGATTTGTATTTACTAAGGCAATTTGTTAGCGACGATCTATATCGGACTTGACGAATCTCTGTGAAAAGGCAGCAATTACATTTATGCCCCATTTCGGAAATGCATTGCTACCCCAGAGTTTCAGTCGACTATCCTACTTTCCCACTTTGCTTTGCGTTGTCTCAACTGATAGAGCAGTCAAAAAGTGTGCAATGATTCAATCAAACAGCTTCTGATTCGAAACACATGATCTCAGCCTGCCCAGTGATTCGTACTGACCCCGCAGATGTCGTCGACCAAAATACGCCTTCTCCGCCGAGCCGTATATAACGGCTTTTATGTTAATGAATGGCAGAATTTTTGAGTATAAGTAATACATTGGTTATTGTTAATTTTGAATCAATATCTTTAATTTCCTTGTAATTAATCTTGCATTGAGGTTACGGGTGTAGAATCAAAGTATTAATCATGAGGATACACCTCGTATTATCAGGCGCACTCATGTGCACTTCAGTTGTTCAAGGTTTTTGTGGGCCACACTCTTCTGGTTTGAAAACGTCAAAGAGGAGACATGAAGAATTGAGAATGTCTGACTGGCGGGAAAAGGTATCTATATAACTGATTTTCATCGGAAAAAGCCATTACAAAATCTTATTTTATACATAGCAGGATGTAATTTCACGTTGTGTTGTCAACGTAGAGCCTGACAACATTGTCATCGTTTTCAGTGATTCCACAGATGTGATTGCCCTCACTAACAACCTTGTGAACACTGATTACACCGACAGCATGGGCAGTTTTGAACTATGATTTCGATGACAGCACTGATGGGCTCGCTCGATATCACTGGTAACATTAACAACACCGACGACACGGACGAAAATGACGTTTGAGACTGCCCCGACAATTTTTACTACCCTGACGATCATGAATACACTGAATATCTTGATTCCCCGACATTCTTGACTACCTTGACAATCGTGATTCCGACGCTCTCGTGACAACAAATGACAGTGGCAGAGTGAACGTTGACGACACTGACAACAGTTTTGTCAGGGTCATCTTGTTTGTCGGGCTTATCAGTGTTGTCAGGAGCTCAAAGGTCATCAAGGTCATCATTGTTTACAATGTTGTCAAACTTTTCAGGATCGTTCTCATTAAAAACGTTCGCTTTGTTGGTGTCGACTGTGTGGGTTTTATTATCGGTATGAGGCAAATTAAATTGTTATAGATAAATAACAGAATGTGCAGGCCGTTTCAGATGTCCGTTTGCCCCACCCCAACACGCTATCTCCTCTTTTCATCCACCTATCAGTTGGAAAGGGAAGGCCGAGAACTGATGACGATGAATTGTTTGAACACGTCAAAACATCACTTCAATTACATACTAAACACGTTATCATTCGGAGATTGGAAAAGCATGCAATCTAAGATCTGTAAGACACCAACATCTCATGTTTTTTTTTTTTAATCAGCTACGAAATGTAGTTCTAGATTAAAATATAAACATGCTGATATTTCTTGTTGTACACACTCGTTCCCGCACATACCAATCACTAGAAGTCGATCGTATGGTTCATGGAGTAAACTGGTTTACGAACAACAACATCAATTTGTATTCACATTACTGAACTAAATAGATGACTTTGAAGTATGTAATATATAGCAAAAGGTAGCTGGTTGTTAATAGCTATAATATTTGCAAGCGATTGCGATGTTGAAAGATTTTTTTGAGCCGGTGTCCTATGAGGGGTCGAGTTTTTAGGATATCCGGTTTGCATTGCAACAGGTAAATGTTTGAACGTCTCAAGTCCCTCTGGGTCTTAATTTATTCTTGAAAAGATTGTCAGAGTTTATTTTATGTCAAGCCTTGAGAGCATCACTATCATGGTACGCCGACCAGAAGTTTTGAGGTCGATCTAAATGTATATGTATATATATTTAGATGTATA
>SDVV010011346.1:0-15881 GCA_016164225.1 Gammarus roeselii | reverse complement strand
AAATAGGTACAAGGTCTATGGCTTCACTGATTAGATAGACTCCAACCGCACCGCGTCACAAGGTTTTATAGCTGCGCAGTCCAGGTCAACCCCAGAAACTGCATATGGTCCGTGCACGCGCGAGCGAACACAGACTGAATAAAAAATACCCACTCACAGAATCACATACACGAACTCCCGCACAAATACTCCAGCGTTATAATATTATGGATCGTGAAAAAGAAAGCAAGCGCAGGTTCGTCATGGGCAGAAAAACTGCCCAGATTATTGATTTCGCACTGATTGTTTAAGGGGATAGGGCGGGGGGGGGCATTGGTCATTTGGGTTGCAGAAGTGCCCGATGAATCCCGGAGGGTGACCCATGTCCCCCGGGTCTTCGCGAGCTCTCAGAGTCCCCCGAGACCCCTCGTCTCAGCTCATCTCGGCTTGTCTCGAATCATTTCGGCCAGTTTCGGCTCGTCGCGCCCAATTCGACTCGCATCAACATGTTTTGACTGATCTCGACGCGACCCTCGCCCCTTGCGCCAGCAATCCGCGGACTGTAATGGTTAATTGTTCAACTCTTGGGGTGGATGGATGATCATTAATTTTATAGATCATTAACACTTTATTTTAGTATTTTAGTATTTCTTCTTGCTTGGGCTCTATTATTTTTCTCTGCCTTTTTTTCATGGTGATAAATTTTGCATTGGTGACCCAGGGAGAGGAGGTACTCGTGGGATCCGCGGGACTCGGGAACCCGGGGTTTCGGGAACCAGGGGACTTGGGAGACCAGGTGGATTTGGGGTGGTCCACTCGGATCTTCTGGGGCCCTTTGGGACACCCTTGAGACCCTTTGGGAGCCTTTTGAGAAACTGTGGGGCCCTATAGAGGCCCCTCTGAATCCTGGAACCTCTGCTCTCCCCTCGCAGCGCTGGAAAGCCTCAGCGGGAGTCATAACAGGCTCCCCCGTAGGGCTCGACGATCATGGATTCCAGTAGGCTCATACGCCTCGGCATGCGAAAAAAAAACGTTAGATCATTTTGAAAATTTTAGTCGTGTCAGACGCACGCTGGTGCGCACAAGGAAAAAGTCTAGACAAGACGGATCTCCGCTTTCAATCATTTAAAACTTTAAGAGTAATATGTATGCAAGCCAGTGCGTACAGAAGCATCGCCGAGACTGGGACTAGGATTACGGCTACATGGACAAAGTAAGCTCCGACAGCAACCCAACACAATGTTTACAGCTACGCGGTTTGGTTCGTTACAGTAAAAATCCTTTATACAGGTAAGATGAAGACTCAGATGAAACGAATCCCCTCCTCAACCCCTCAGAAGCTCAAGAGTAATATGTACGCACGCCAATGTGCACAGAGAGTATCGTCAAAATTGGTACAAGGTCCACGGCTTCACGGATCAGATCAAC
The DNA here is from genome assembly GCA_016164225.1 of Gammarus roeselii. NCBI lineage: Eukaryota > Metazoa > Arthropoda > Malacostraca > Amphipoda > Gammaridae > Gammarus > Gammarus roeselii. Next base: position 14,474 of record SDVV010011346.1, on the reverse strand, counting down.
TCCAACCGCAACGCACTACAAGGTTTATAGTTACGCGCTAAAGGTCAACAAAAGAAATTACATATGGTCCGCGCACGCACGAGCGAGCACTGACTGAAAAACACGTATTCTCAAAATCACAAACAGGAACTCTCGCACAAATACATTAGCATTATTTTAGATGACAAAATTGTGGATCGTGAAGAGGAAAGAAAGGGCTGGTTCATCATGGGCGGGAAAACTACTCATATTATTGATATCACACATATTATTTAGGGGGTTAGGGTGGATTATTATTATTATTTGCTTCCAGGTTCCACCGGAGTCCCAACGCGAAGTTAATGCAGACTCCCCCGTAGGGCGGTCGAAGAGTGGTGAAGTAAGTGCAGCGATGATTAAGAGTAGGTTGAACTTAGATTCGGAACAGTTTAAACGCAGTCACAGTGGGTTTGAACACAGTTGGAGTTGGTCTATCAGAGAAACATAAAGTAAATTAGACATGGGCATCAAGCAAATTTGATGCTGCTACAGAGAAAATTTGACAGATGTAAATTAAATTTAACGATTTTAAAAGAGTTACTCTAACGCGGGTACAGAGTAGGCCTCAAAGTAAGTTTGACAAAACTACAAAGATAATTTGGCAGATAAAAATTAAATCCAACTTAACAGAGTAAGTCTAACCAGGGTACAGAGTAGGCCTAGGACATACAAATCGTACAAAACAACGGATACGAAATGAGTTTACCTATAACAACTATGCAGAGCAGGTTCATTGCAGACGCAGTTGCTTCTGCATAGAGGAGCGGTAGCAGCTCCCTCCGTTCTCCGCCGGAGCTCCAACGTGTAGTCACTGAGGGCTTCTTCTTGTGGCACAATGGTCCGTTGATTTTGCACAGCTTTGTGCACGAAGTTAATAAACGTTTTCAATTAGTTCGCAGGGAGGACAGCGAGTTCGGGATTGGAGATGATTCAGATCTCGCTACTTCTACACTACCTCGCAGAGGCCCGTGTGTTTTCCGAAAGCGATCAGTTTTTCCGGTGTTCTGTTTCTGTGAGCAGGCGTTGCAGGTTGCACGGGGGGCTCAAGGAGGCTCGTCGGGCTACTGCGAGTGCATCACAATCTACTATTAAGTGTTTCACGCTGATTGCCACTTGGTGGCAACAGGGGCATGGTGGTGCGTTCGGTACCACGTCTACGTCCATTAGGTGGTTGCGAGTTATCCACTTGTGTCCTGTGCAAAGACGGTTAATGAACACTTGGTCTCTCCTATTAGAAAACCTGGTGTCCCATTCTCCCACGGATGGTTTAACTGCAAGCATCTTTTGTCCACTTTGTTGCCAAGAGTCGTTCCATAGTGATGTTATGCGTGAGTTGATGACTGGGAACCAGTCTCGGTAATGAATAGAGATGAATTGTTCCTGCTGGATAGACATCCGTTTAGCGAGGAAATCTGCTCGTTCGTTTCTTCTTATTCCCGCGTGGCCAGGGATTCGGCAGAACTCGACCGTCTGGCTCGCCTCGGACATTGTGAATAGGTCGTGTTGCATTTTTTTAAGGGCAGGGTGACCAAAGTGCAGAATTTTCAGCTGGGTGAGAACACTTAGACTATCTGAAAATATAACACTTTTAGGGTGGCGGTCGCTTCTTGTAATGGAGATGGCCAGTTCGAGTGCGTGTAGCTCTGCAGAAAATATAGAGGCCTCGCGGGGTATTGTGGCCGAACGAGAGGTCCCCTCACCTATGGCGCCAGCTCCCACTCCGTCCGGTGTTTTCGAGCCGTCAGTGTATATATGGCGGTGCTCAGAGTACTGTTCATCGAGTAGTCGTGAGAATTCTGGGCGGTACGTGTTGGTTGGGGTTGTTGCTTTGGGGTACGTCTGCAAATCTAGGTTGACCAGTGGTGGGCTGATCATCCACGTTGGTGTGTTGATTTGAAGAATTCGATAGGAGAAGGAAGGCTTGATTGCTTTGCGTCTGATGTTCAGCGAGGTCAGTAAGTTATCCACGCGTAGATCAAAGGGTGGGCATATGTTCTTCTTAGCCGCAAAGAGCCGTTTATCAAGAATGTTGGTGACGTCACTAAGTGCTGGGCTATTGATGCAGCTCCTTGTCTTGAAATAGTACTGTATTGAGAGATTGTCTCTCCGGAGCGGAAGAGGAAGCTCGTTAGCAAGCACGTTTAAGGATTCGATATGTGTGGAACGGAATGCACCGGTTGTGATACGCAGGGCGTTATTTACTATGGTGGAGAGGGGTTCAAGGGGGGATTTGGCTGCTGAAACTCTGCTTCATAGTCAATGCGCGAGCGTATTATTGTTCTGAATAACGTCATGCCGGTGTCAATATCGGCTCCGAATTTCAAGGATGTTAAAGATAGGATAAGTCCGGTTGCTTTATTGCAGAGTCTCCAGGGCTGCACTATGAAGTTGCCATGAGAGTTTAGGGTCCCACACAAGACTGAGGAATTTTATTGATTCCTCGTATGCTAGCGGAGGGTTGATCAGCGTTAGGGCTGGTTATAGGTGTAAGCCGGGCACAAGGGTAAAGTGCATGCTTTTCGTTTAGGAGGGCGAGAATTGGAATTCGTTCAAGAAGGCCCAGTTCCCGACAAGGTTTAGACATTTCTGGAGTTCCTGTTGAATTGTTAAGAGGCTAGGGTGCCTGTAGCTTATTTGTAAGTCGTCCACATATTGTGATGAAAGCAATCTTCCGTCGCGCGGGAGAATGTCTGCTATCTGGTCGATTTTTAGTACATGAAGAGTGACACTTGGGGTACGCCCATTTCTTGCGAATAAGATGGTGACACTGTGTAGCCAACCTTAACCCTGAAGGTGTGATTTTTCGAGAAATGGTGTATATAACGTGGTAAGTAGCCTTACAGCCCTTTGGTAGTATCGTATGCTTTTCCACGTCGAAAAATATGGAAACCACGTGTTCCCCTCGGACAAATTCCTGTCTAATGGCAGATTCCAGTCTTACAAGGTGGTCCGTCGTAGAGTGGCGCTTTCGGCTGCCACACTGGATGCTGCTCAGGCCTGCATGCATATCAAGGTAGTCGACAAGGCTCGTATTTATCATTCTTTCCATGGTCTTGCTGAGGAAGCTGGTAAAAGCGATGGGGCGATAGTTATGGGGGCCGCCGTAGAATTTTTCGGGTTTAAGTATTGAGACAATTATAGATTTCCGCTATTGATCGGAGAAAAACGAGATTGAATTCAGAGTGTTGAACCCTTTTCATGAGTGCTCACAGGCGCCTTCTGTTAGATTTTTGATCATGTTGATGTATACCCGTTCTCGCCCAGGTGAAGCTTCACGTGTGTGGTCTAGAGCGCTCTGTAGTTCGTGGATGGAGAAAGGTTTGTTGTAGGCCTCTTCGTTTCTAGAAGTAAAGTCAAGACCTTCTCCCGTTGGAAAGCAGCGTGTAGTTTACCGATTGCGAAATCTGGGTAAACGTCTGAGCTAGTTTGTTTGCGATTTCCGCGTGGGAAGAATAAGTTCTGCCTCCGTCAGAAAGGATGTTAATAGGTCGCTCGGGTTTTCCCTGAATACGTCGATTTTTTCCCACACCTGGGAGAGGGGGGTGTTTCAAATAATCGTATTGACTAATTGGGCCCAGCTTTCACGTTTCTTCTCCACTCGGTTTTCGGAATACAGCAGATGCCCTTTTCCACGCTACTCGGTTCCTGGGGGACTGTGCGCGTCGGTAGGCATGGTATAGCCTTCCACGCTTATTTCTTGCTTCTTGCACCTCTCGGCACCACCATGGTTTCGGAAAGAAGGTTGAAGGGGCATATTGGGTAATGCTTGCCTTGGCACGCAGCTTGAAACTTTTCGTATAGATGGGTGACGATTTCGTGTTCCGAAAGGTTATTGGGAAATTGTCCATATCACTCCACGCGATATGTGCCGAGTATTCCACCCAGCTTGCTTTCCGGGAGTTGGATCGAAGTTCTTGTGGTGCAAGGCTTCTTGGTTGGTTGGTGAGAAGCGATATGATGACTGGTTTATGGTCGCTGTCGTGTGTTGAAGGCAAAACTCCCCAAACGAGTTGGGGTGCCAGAGTGGGGGAGCATATGGATAAATCAATGGCAGTTTCACTTTCGCGGGTGATTCGGGTGGGTTGTCCTTCGTTTTGAAGGACGAGGTTGTGAGTGTTTATGGTGTTAGTCATTATCACTCCCCAGCGGTCTGTTCTCACGCATCCCCATGTTTCATGGTAGCTGTTGAAGTCTTTAAGGAGGAGCACTGGAGAGGGCAGTTGGTTTAGCAACTCGGTCATTAGTGCTTCCAAGAGGTTGTGGCTTCGTGATGAGTAGATGGATACCACTGTTATTGGCCTTGAGACGCATATATTTATGGCGATAGCTTATAGTTCTGTCCTCAGGGGAAGGGAGAGGGCAGGTACACTTTGATGGATCATAAGTGCCACTCCGCCATGAGCAGTCACGTTGGTGTTGCCTTCGCGGCGGTGTATGATATATTAGGGAATTCTAAAGGTGGCGGTCTCTCAGAGTTGGATCGCTTGGAGGCCTATCAACAAAGGCTTATGGGTGACGATTAAGGATAGTAATTCGCCCTTCTTGTTTCCGAGTCCTTGGCAGTTCCACTGGAGTATTTTGGTGTTCATTTTGAAGGCTGTTCGCACTCTGACCTTGATGATCTAGAGTGGTTGCGTGATTCGCTGGAACTTTTGTGGTGCTCGCGTTTTAGAGTTTGCCCAGGGGTTCCAGGTCGAGAGTGTTCACGGGAGTGTCTGCCTTCGGTGGTAGGTGGCCTGCTATCGTTGCTGCGGTCGCGGCTGCGAGTGCTCTTGTGGAAAGACGAGGGTGTGTGCTCTTTGTGTTTGCTTTGTGAGCGAGTGCGCTCTTCTTCTGTGGTAGCCTTTTTTATCTGTGTGGGTGGTTGTGTGGAATGCGAAGTATTTGGGCCAGGTAAGATGACTGGTTGTGCAGAGGTCTCGCGTATGAGCTCTTCGAGATAAGCGCTGTCAGCGAGGCCGTGATCGTTCTCGCTGGTGGTGTGTTCGTGAGTTGGGTTTGTTAACGGAAGATCTTGTCCCTCGCAGTGGTTTTCCACGAATGGAGCCGCATTTGAGACAGGTGGAGGTAGTTCTGGATTTTGGTCCTGGCGGGGCGTTATTTGAGAGTTGTTGCTGATCTTTTTGCTCACTGGCGCCTGGATATCAGATTTTGATTTGATTTGAGCCTCATTCCCACCAGAGCCTCAACGTGAGTCATAATAGGCTCTCCCGTAGGGCGTGCTGATATCGGAGGTTTCCTCATCTTTTTCCCTTTTCACTTTTATAGTAGTGAGCCTTGTTGTGTGGTCGACTGCGGGGGATGCATCCATCTCGTCGTCCTCCTGGTGTCTGCATAAATCATTTCTAGAACTGTGCGTCTCTGGTGCGGGGGCGGTCGCTGGGCTGAGTGAGGAAGCACTGCAGCCAGGTAGGAGTGTTGGGGTCTTGTTACGATGTTGTTCTGATGATGTATGGATATCGTCGAGGGAGTTTGGTTGGCTTGTTGATTTGACTGCTTTGGCATAATTGAGGCGATTTGGGTTATCGTCTTTCCAGATTTGGATGGCTTGTTTCGTGTAACTCTGCGTTCGTTTTGTGTGATTGTTATTTCTTTTTGGTCCATGTGTACTGGGCAGTCGCGGTCGCCTGCCTCATGGAAGCATGAGCAGTGGTAGCATTTAGGGTGGCGGACTGTGCAGTCTTTTCTGTCGTGCTCGCCAGCGCACTTCTTGCAACGTTGGGGTGTACGTGGCTGGCAGTATGCCATGACGTGGCCGTATTCAAGGCATTTTTTTGCCCATTGGGGGCCTTGTTGCAACTGAGTAGGTTTTGGTTCTTTCTTGTTCACCCGGGATTACAATGAATTCCGGTGCGTCGTGTCCTGGGGAGGTAATTTGGTATGCAGTAGAACTTGCGTTACGGGATTTTATCCATGTTGCTAGACGGACTTCGGTAACTCCATAATCTTCAGCTAGACCTTCAGCGAAAGCACTGAGGTTGATTGAAGGCGTGTAATGGGAGGTGTATATAATTCGTTTGGTATAGTTGATGGACGGATGTATTTTAACTGTAACTTTGTGTTTGTCTAAGTGGGTAATCTTTTGTATAGTGTTACTTTGCTCACGTTCTACGACGTAGGACAGATATTTCTTTCCCTGTCGTTGAATTTCTTTCGGTTTTCCTCCTAGTGGTTCGGTGAGTGACTTCATCAGTATAAATGGATTAGTTGGAAATGCAACTTTGCGTGCATTGCTTTCGTTGAACGTTATGAGGAAGTGGGTGGGAAATGGTGCCGGTCTCCTCTCCCTGGTAAGGGGTCATTCTGGGAAGAGCGCATCGAGACTACAGCCTCTTGTCTCCCGACCCCGTGATCTATCTGGTATTGGAGGATCGCTCTCTCCGTCTCCTTCTCTGGGCAATCTCTATGTCCGGTGGGGTGTCCGTCTACTTTGCAGTAAAAACAGTGCTGCTCTTCGTACTGGCACGATTGGGGATCTTTCCGTTTGTCGTGGTCGTCCTGGGAGCAGTACGAGCATCTTTGCTCACCATTACAGTTTCCTCTCGTGTGTCCGTATTTCTGGCATTCATAACATCGCATCGGACGTCTCTCAAATGGTGTAACCCTGGTTTTGGTGGCGCAGATGAGAGTGTCTAGATATTCTGGTGGAGTAGGGCAGTTGAATTTTAGTATTAGGGCTGCGGTAGGCTCTCTCCTTGGTGTGATCCTCGGTGCGACCTTTGCTTCGACAACGCAGTCTTCATATTGAACGAGTCCAGTGATGTACTCCTCGATTTCCTCCTTCGGGTTATCTTCAACGTAGATCAAACCTAAACTTGTAGAGAAAGTCGGGTGTGACACTATTATGCATGGCTTTTTACAGAGTCAGGTTTTGGAGAGAATCGTGTAACTTTAAAGTTTTGTGTCTACTCTGATGGCAAAGCCTTCGTCGCCGCTGGTAGCGACGCTCAGGACTGGGCGGCAAGTGAAAGAGCCCAGCTCTTTTCGCAGAGTGTATGGACAAATATCCGGTTTGTCGTTGGCGTTGAACCTGATCTTCAGGTGTTCGGGAAAGGTATGACTATTGTTAAAAAAAATTGTGTTCATTGAATTGCGTGTATTGCTTCCTCCTTGCAGCCCTTGGAGCTCGGTTGGGGTTTTTGTGGGGTGAAGAGATGCCGAATTTGTCGCCGGACGTAAAGATGGAGGTACTTGTGTAAGTTGCGTTTTTTTTAGTTAGTTTGTTCTTTACTAGTTCGTGGATATGGAGGAAAATGGTCTTGACATGACCCTCGAGTCTCGTTAGACGGTTGTCAATTGTGCTAGGTTCTACGGCGAAAACTTCTGCTTCCTGTTCAGAGAGGCCGGTCGCTTGGCTTAGCAGATTCAATATTTCTTGGACGTTCTTGTTCAACTCGTCGATGCGGTCGTCCCTCCGGTCGTCTTCCGCCGAGGTGGCACTGGTCATCTTCGAGGCCGTTGGAATCTTGGTCTTCGGCACTCTGGAGGGGATGCTGGTCCCTCCGAAATGGAGTTTCTTTGTACTCCCCATCGGCCCCCTGGTTCGGGCCATAGGCTCGCTCTTGCTGGCCTATTAGCTGGCTATAGTGACTCTACAGTTAACGTTACACTATCACCAATATAAAAGCAAAACAAACGTGCGGTTTAAGGTCCCAGCACAAATTAGGGACCAGCCTGTACTATGAAGGTGGTTTTCAGTAGCTGTTCAGCACAGGGCGTATCCGAACGTCAAGAAGGTCTCAGAGGGTCTCAAGGGTGTCTCGAAGGGCCCCAGAAAGGTCCAAGTGCGTCCCCCCATATACTGCGCCTGTCTTCCAGGTCCCCCAGGTTCCCGGAACTCCGGGTACCCCGAGTACCCCCCATTCCCTGGGTCACCTTGTCTCAACCAACCTCGATACATAACCAATGCAAAATTTATCACTATGAAAAAATGGCATAAACAAATAATAGAGCCCAAGAAAAAAGAAATATTAGAATACTAAAATAAAGTGTTGATAATCTATAAAATGAATAATCAATCATCCATCCACCACAATTTATCTTGGAGGATATCTTGCTTCTTGAACAGTTTCTCACCACCAGCACCGGTTCCGTTTTAAAACCTATTAGATTAGATTAGAGTGTCAAGGCTTTCTAGTGCACTGGAGTCAATGTTCTTCTGGCACCGAACGTCAAACCAGCAGCCTACCTCGGCATCAAGTCATCGTCAGTCTCCGGCAATGTTCCGGCTCACGGCATGCTTAGGTCACTACTGTTTATAAGGATAAAGGGAGAGGTCACAAATGTGTCCTACTCAAAGTGAGTAAAGAAAACGGTGGTCCTCCGAGATGGAGGAGTTTATTGGTAAGTAAGATTAAGTATGATAAATTCACAACATATCAGATTTCAGTTAGGAGGCCGGTTTCTTGGAGGAAGCTGAGAAGTGGTTCCGCACTGAATTGTCTCTGGAGGAACTCAGTGAGCATTAGGCGGAGTAGATTAGGAAAGCGTAGGAACCGGCTTCTGGGGAAGTATGTGCGTCGACATTCCGTCCATGAGGGGCATTCTGCCAAGAGATGGGCTATTGTAAGAGGGACTAGACAGTCCATGCAGTAAGGAGGTGGCGACACCTCCATTATGTGTCTGTGCGTTAGTCTGCTATGTCATATTCTCAATCGGCATAGAGTTACCTCAGTCCGTCGAGATTGGCTGCTTGATGAGACCCAGGGTACGGGTGTGTCTTTAATAGTACGAAATTTATTGCTCATAGGAATATCAGACCATTCCATGTTCCATTTATTTCGCACAGCTCTTTTAATCGCTGTGTAAAAGCCTTTATATGGGAGTGGACGCTGTTCTGCTGGGTCAGGCACCGCTGCAGCTCCTCGCGCAGCTTCGTCCGCCCGCTCATTCCCACCACCCCACAGTAACCCGGAACCCAGCACAAACAAACGTTCTTGTTTCTGGAGGACAATCGCACAAGCCAGCGCAAGATTGCTGAAACGACAGGGTGGCAATTGTTGAAGATCTCCAGGATTTGAAGCGCACTGAGCGATTCACTAAAGATTGAAATATTGGCATCTGGAAGAGTATCAACCGCCAAGAGAGCATCGGCAATGGCCGTGAGTTCAGCAGTAAAAACTGACGCTGATGGTGGGAGTTTCCTAGTGACGACGCGCCCGGGAAAAAGCGCTGCACAGCCCACAGCGTCGTCGTCTTTTGATCCATCAGTGAAGATATGCAAGCTATCCGCGTGATGAGTCTCCGCGTAGGCTATAAAAATAACTCAAAGATTTTGTAGTGCAGCATCTGCCTTTCCGCCAGTAAAATTGTAAGGGCAGGGCATATTTTCTGGTAAGCGACAGATGGGAATAGCATCTCTCGGGAGAGTCCACCATGATGTGTGGTAGTCCAAGCTCAGCAATGAAGAGCTCGATGCGTTTTGAGAAGCTCGAGGAAGGAGCGAGATTAGAATGGCGCTGTCGGATTGTGGTACACGTAAGGGAGGCAGGGCGAGCATGAACATAGCAGTAAAATTGGAGGTCAATTTGTTCTCGTCGCAGGGCAAAACTAGGTTCACCAGTTTCGCAAAGAAGGCTGGCAATAGGGGAGGAGCGGAAAGCTCCGGTACAAGTGCGCAGGGCGGCATTGTGAACTGGTTTCAGCGTCTTGAGAATATTTGGTTTCGCGGAGCCATAGATCACGCTCCCATAGTCAAGTTCGGACCGGATGATAGCGCGGTAAAGGCGTAATGAGGTTATTTTATCTGCACCCCAGGTGAAGTGCGATGCGATCCGAAGAATGACAAATCGCTGTAAGCAGTCTATCTTAAGCTGCTGCACGTGTTACTTCCAGGTTAGCTTCTGGTCTAATATTAGTCCTAGATAACGGACTGTAGGTAGGAAGGGGATCATTTCTCTATAAAGTCTGAGGTCTGGTTCCGTATGTGTGCGAGACGGATGGATATGAAGTGCACATGTCTTGCTTATAGATATTTTAAAGCCTCGAGATTCTGTCCAGGCAACCACCTGGGCAATTGCACTCGGTAGTTTACGTTGGAGTTGGGACACAACTGGCGCCGATGCGTAAATCATAAAGTCGTCTACGTACAGTGACCCATTCACGGAGGGAGGGATCACCCCCGTGATCCCATTAATGGCAATCGCGAATAGAGTACATGAAAGGACGCTACCTTGGAGGAGCCCCTCATCTTGGGTATGTATGTCCGGAAGGTGATTGCCGATTTTGGCCCGGAGATTCTCCGCCGGAGGAAGACTCCGGAGACCTATCTGGTGAATCTTTCGGAAGATGCCATAACGCCAAGTCCTATAATATGCCTTCTCGAGGTCAAAGAAAACGCAAACAGTGTGTTGCTTGTGGTCCAAGGCCCCTTGGATATCAGTCACAACGCGTAATAATGCGTCCTGCGCTGATAGCATCTTTCGAAATCCGAATTGTAATGGGGTGATGAGTGAGTTTGCTTCTAGGTGCCGAGTCAGTCGGGCATTCACAATCTTCTCCAGAATCTTCGCTACACACGAGGTGAGAGCTATTGAGCGGTAGCTGGTCAATTCATCGGTTGGCTTACCAGGTTTTGGGAAAGACAGAACCACTGCCCCCCTCCACCGATCAGGCTAGGAGTGTGTAGACCAGACTGAGTTGTAAATAAGACACAATTAGCAGAGTGCAGAGGGATGTAGGTGCCGGAGCATCTCGTAGGAGATTTGATCTTCACCAGGTGCAGAGGGGTTGGAGGTGCGAATTGCACCAATGATTTCGCGTACCGTGATAGGTTCATTGTATGGTATAAGGGAGTTTATGGAGAAGTCCAGATCATTTTGTTCTGCATTACGAGCTGTTCTGCAATACGAGCTGAGTAATGCAATCCGAGCTGACGGAGGAGTAATGTGTTTCAAAGAGTTCAGAGACTTCTTGCAGATCGGTGTGGGTCGTTCCCATCATCCTTAGGGTTTGGGGAGGGGGGGGGTTAGAACAGTACTTCCCAGGCATTTTTCGTATGCGGGACCACACTTTAGACATGGGTGTGTTTACATTAATGGACGATACTAAGTTCTGCCACGATTCTTTCCTTGATAGGAAGTATGTATTTCGTGTGTTTGCAGTTTCTCGCCTAAACGTAATTTTATCTGCTACGGCTTTGGTGCGCCGGTATCGATTGAATGCACGCTTCTTTTGCAGTTTTCCTATTTCACACAGGTCTCCCCACCAGGGGTCCTAATTTTACCTGGTGTTCCCTTGGTTATAGGGATGCGGCAACCTGCAGCGTGAAGGAGGGTATTATTAAAGTTTTTTACCATCTCGTCACAGGATATATCCTGAGGTAGAAGAGGTGTTGTTGTATAAGCGGCGAATGATTGCCAGTTGGCTTTACGCATTATGTACCGGCGAGCGGTAGAAGTATCTTCAGGATGGAAAGTAGTGATGGTGATGGGGAAGATGTCGATCCCGTAAGGCTCCTCCAGCACTTGCCAGGCAAGGTCTAGGGAGAGGTTTGTGGAGCAGAAGGATAAGTCAATAGCCGCCAACGAGGCTGTCTGGGTATGGAAGTGCGTCGGTTCAACAGTATTAGAAGCGCGATATCAGAAGACAGAAAGAATGCTTCGACGTGCCCTCCACGTCCATCAGCTGTGTCTCCCCCAAAGGGGGTGGTTAGCATTAAGGTCACCTACAAGAAGGTAGGGCGCAGGAAGTTGACCAATCAGGTGTGTAAGAAGTGCGCATGAAATTAGTTTATTTGGAGAAATATATAGGTTACAAATAGTAACGGGGCGTTTGAGGCCAACTCTGTTGGCCTGAGCTTGCAGAGTTGTTCGTAGGGGGATTGAAGTGCAAGTGATTGCTTGATTAACTATTGTAGCCAGGCCAGTGCCCGGTCGAGCATTGGCAGTGGGCGAGGTGAAGTGGGTTTTATACCCACTGGGAAAAGATGGTTTGTACAGCCCCAGGAGAAATTTCTGGAGACAGACTACCATTGGATTATAGGTTTGGGTAAATTTCAATAGTTCAGCGTAGTTAGCACGGTATCCTCTGATGTTTCATTGAAGAACGAGGGTATCAGTCATTGTGGTTTAGGTCAGTGAAATTCATGGTCTAGGTTTGAGTTGGTATGGTCTAATTATATATCACATTTGTAGACTATGTCACTCACGGCCTGTCGATCGCGCTCGACGAGTATCGCTGGAGCTTCTCTTTTGGCTACGAGTCAACGGAGAATCACCTTAGTTTGGATCTTCATCGTCCAGGTCGGAGCCAGTGCGCTTAGCGCTGATAAGCGGCAAGCGAGTTTCTCCGACCTGAGGCGATGATGAGGTGGGGTGGGTATCACTCAATACTGCGTTCGACGCATTGCCCTTAGGATTATAATCCGGAGCCGCTGAGCGAGGCAGAGGCGAAGGGGCATTTGGTGCTCTAAGGCACCAGAATGACATCTGAGTTGAGCAGTAATCTGGCTAGGCTGCGCGGTTATCAAGGGTAATCTTGATTGGGCTTGGAGTACGGTGGGTTAAAACGTTGATGACAGATCCCGGGTTTTTGTCTTGTGTGACTGCTGAGAAGTGCGTTGAGGTGGCAGCGTTTCTTCATGCGGTGCTGCCTCCAATAAAGGCAGGTCGTCGTCCAGATTCAGGTCTGACTCCCATTGCACGTCGATCAGCAAGTGCAGGACGAAACGAGGTGGGAGTGAGGGAAGGTATCTCCAACGGAATTTCCGAGTTTCCGGACAGTGCAAATAACTGCCGTCATGGGCTTCTTCGATTTCGAGGAGGATGAAGGACATAGTGTTGTAGGTTAGAAGGAACCCTGGTTACAGGTATTCCCGCTGTCACTGCAGCAAAGCTAGCAAGTGGGCGGATAAATTTGTCGGTTACTTGTCTCTTGGCTTCGGGGTAGAAAGGCGTTCTCTAGTTTGAACAGAGTATCTCCTTTTCGAGTCTGTAAAAGAAGCATTCGCGTGATGGCGCAAGATGGTCCTCTCAACAGTTGGCGCTATTAGCAGGTCGGTCACAATTGTGGCCATGTGCATTCTCACCACAGCGGAAGCATGTACTTTTTATGTTCCTCAATCGGTAAGCATCACTTCCATGACCAAACTTTTGGCAGTTGTAGCAGCGTCTGGGATTAGGGATGTATTCTCGAACCAAGCACTGTGTCCAGCCAATGTGGACATCAGGGGGCAGAGAACAGAGCTTGAAGTTGAGGATGTAGACACCAGTGAACTCCTCAACTCCGTTTCGCCGTCGTTTCACTAGGAATATCTTGGTGACTTGGCGATCCGCGAGTTGAGTAAGAATATCGTCGTTGGAGTGGTTTGGTCTGTTTTAATAATATATAGTTAATTGTATCGTGTTGAGAGTAGGGTGCTCATCAACTTTTACAGGTATATTATGTAGTTGTTTTGGGTTCTGAATGTTCCTACTTTGCTCTTCATTTTTCCCCTCCACCAGGAGGGAGCCACTCTTAAGCTCACTGATGCGCTTCGGGGGTCTACCCAATGCAGCGCGGAGTTGTCGATTAGCTTGTGTAGTATTAGTATCGGCCAGGTTTTCTCCCGAGATTGCTTTGGCGGTGAAGAACTAGGGGTAGTTTTTATTTTGAAAAAGATTTTCAAGTATTTTCTGATTTTCAATGTATCGTTAATGGGGTTGTGCACGATTGCGGCGGCTTCTCCCGGGCTTTCGTCCGGGAGCAACATGTACCGCACCCGCGTCACGGTCGCGTGTCTTGTTTCCAAAGTCCACCCCATCAGAAGTGGGGGAAGGCTGCTATTGACTGATCATCTCTCCATCAGGCAGCCTGGGATGGAGGGGGCTCACGTACACTGTTTGGGCGCGACCGCCGGGTGATGGCGGTGTTGAAGAGCGTCCGCCAGATGGTGACCCTGATACGTTACCATCTTGCGATAACCGTTGCCGTTGTTATAATAGCCGTTGTTCAAAAGAGTTGTCCAATGGAGAAGTCTGAGTCGTCAGCATTTGCTGAGTTTCAGGCAAGGAATCCATGAGAATTACAAGCAGCCCCCTCACCATGCCCACGCCCACCACGGAACGCATAAAGCAAGTGTTTTCTAGCTCTTTTAACGAGCACCACATGTGAGCTATGTGAGTTTCGTTTTCTCTGCAAACAGCTCTACCCCAGCAACGGGTTCGCTGAAGGTTGTCCCACCCCCCGGTCCACAATATCGCACAATATCGCAAAGGTGCGAAGAAGGTGTGTGGTGCGCGCCGTGTGGGAGGGTGCAGGAGGACAGGCTGCGAGTGGTGGAACGAGGAGGTCAAACTGGCGGTGGCACAGAAAAGAGGAGCGTCTGAGGAGTGGTTGCAGGTGAAGTCGGAGATGGCTCATGAAAGCTACAAAGAGAGGAGAAACGAGGTGAAGCGGGTGGTGAGGAGAGCCAAAAGAGACGCTGATGCCAGGTGGGGCAGACGGTTGTGCCAGAGTTTTGAGGAGAACAAAAAGAT
>SDVV010011345.1:0-15882 GCA_016164225.1 Gammarus roeselii | reverse complement strand
TTACGGTACGGCTGTGGAACGGTTAAATGTTCGATAGATGAATGCCATCGTAAGTACCCTCATGGGTTTGTGGTTAAATATCTACGCACTAGTGTTCATTTTCATAATAAGGGAAGTATCACAAGATAGCCCGTCTTTAGTTTTAATGGCCTGAAGTGTGTTTACGCGAGAAATATATTCCCTTATCCTTCAAATTACGCTGAAGTATGAATCAGGAAACACAAATTTACGCCTAGCGGCCCGTGGCAACTGCTGGTCTGAGGCACGGCCCCAGACTGGCAGTGGCAGGTGCAGCCATTAATCAATCGAGAGAGGTCCCTTCCACGACAGCAGACGAAGAAATGGAAGGACAGCATGATCTAGGGCAGAAATGAAACGAAATGACGACTGTTATAACACCAATTGAAATTTGGAAAAGCAACAAAATGTTAAAAAAGAATGTTTTAAAAACAAAATCTTCACAAAAAAGTGTGATTCATTTTAAGAGTAAATTTGAGGATTAAATTAGTGTACGTTTTTATATACAATGAAGATAGATGTAAAGAAGGCCCCCACCTTCAGTACCCAGAACCTCGGGTAGAAGCGGGGGATCAAATAATGTGCAAGACCATGCCTTATCGGAGAGGGGCTGACGGCCCCTCCAAAGCGTCGCACTTAAACCTGTTCGCACAAAAGAACGACTAACCCCTCATAAGTTCCTCATTGACTGGAGACCTGACTCAGGTCGTAGTTGTTGACAAATGAACGCTTCTCGAAGCTGGATGCGAAAAATGAACGCTTCTCTAAGCTGAATGCAAATATAATCTGAATGCAGAATGTCCTAGGTAAGATAAGCAAAATGATGGGCCTTCCCGAGCTGGAGACTGAGGACTGCTCCGCGCCATCCAGTGAAGTCTGTGAACGCCTCACTAAACTAGAGAACCTTTTTGCAACTATCAATACCCGACTGGATGAGCTGATTGAGAGGATATAGGTTTGAGAACCCATAACCTGTTCGTGTGCTTCCGCCTCTGACCTCTCGGAAAACATCGCTCTCACCCCAGCCGAAAATCATAACGCCCGAACAGCAAGAAACATAGAGAGGAGACAACACACTCGATTTGATGACCATAACCTATTCAACAACGGCCCTAAATTTTCCGAACACTTGGAAATTACACATTTGTTGTCAACGTCAGACCGGATATTTTCACATATAAACTAAAAGAAGAACTTTACTCCATGATTGGCCGCCTAATTCTCAACATCACCGCCAGCGGTGACAATAGCTTCACCATTAAAGTAGACACAAAACTTCAAAGTCATACTATACTATCCAGAACACAAAATCCTTGAAGCCTTGCAAAATCATTCCACACCCAACTTTTTCAACGAGTTCAGGCCTGATTTACATTGAGGGTCTCCCGAGTGATGAAGTCGAAGAGTTCATCACCGGACTCGTCCAATACAAGAAATGCTTAGTTGGAGCAAAAAACGCACCGAAATTCGAGCCAATAGAAACACCACCACGGCCCTTCTGCTTGAATTCAATTGCCTCACCCCACCTAACTACATAGACATACCTTTCTTTGACGCCAAAACCAAGGTTATACCCTTCGGAAGACGTCCGATGCGATGCTATAAATGCCAGAAATACGGACACACGAACCGAGATTGTCACGGTAAGCAAAGATGCTCACACTGCTCCCAAGACGACCACGATAAACCGGACGATCCCTTGTCGTGCCCATCTAAAGAATGTCGCTGCCTTTACTGCAGCGTAAACGGCCACCCTACGGGACACGGAGACTGCCCACAGGAAAAAATTATGAGGGAGATCCTGCAATACTAAGTCCGGCGACGAGAGGCTGCGGCTGCGATTCGCTCTCCCCAGGCTGACCCTCCCACCCAGGAAAGATAAGAATCATTTCCTACCCACTTCCTCATAACGCTTGTAGATAGCGGTGCAAACAAAGTTGCTTCCTCAATGAACCCAACCCATTCACTATGATGAAGTCTCTCTGCATACAACTGGGAGGCAGACCGATAAACATAAACTGGCAGGGAAAGAAGTGTCTGGCCCACGTCGTAAATATCTAGCAAAGCAACGCTATACAAAGAATCAACAAAATAGACAAACACGAAGTAACTGTCGAAATTCATCCGTTCTTTAACCTTACAAGACGAAATATATGCACTTCCAACTACACTCCTAGAACTGACCTAAGCCCTTATGCAGCAAGTTTAGCTAAGGATTACCGAGTAACCAACGTTTTTCTAGCAAAGGATATCAAACCACGGAACACCCACACCACCGCATATCAAATCACTTTCCCAGGACTAGACACACCAGAATACATAGTAATCCCGGGCAAACGGGAAAAAAAACTTACCCCAGTGGCGATATTACCTGCAATGTGCAAAAAATGCCTGGAATACGGCCACGTCATCAAATACTGCTAGTCCCACATATTCCAACGCTGTAAGAGGTGCGCCGGCGAGGATGACCGAAAGGACTGCACAGCCCGCCAACCTGAAGGCTACCATTGCTGATGCCTCCACGAGGCAGGCGACCGCGACTGCGAAAGTACGTGTGTCAAAAAGCAATGACAATCATAAAAAACGACCGCAGAGTCACACGCAAGCAAGCCATACAAATTTTTTACGATGAAAACCCAAACTGCCGTAATTTAAATTACGCCAAAGCAGTTGAATCTAACACAAAGGTAACCACCCCTTCAGACGACACTCGTGTACCGTCAACACAAACTATTGCCATGATCCCAACACCCCTCCCCAGTACTAACATCACAACCAGCCCAGCGACCGCCCTCATAATATAGCGGGTGCCCTAAGCAATGAATCCACCAGTGCACAGGAGAGCACTGCGATGGATACTGCCCCAGTGGACCAAAAAGAGAGGTCCACTAACACGAAATCGAAAAGGCAAAGGAACAAAGATTCCGATTACGACGGCATGCTTGGTACACGACGCCCTCTCGTCACGAAGCAAGAAGATTAGCAACATCCCACGAACCACTGCTCGCTTTGATAAGTGCGTTGAATGACTACTGACCGTCTTAATTGCGACCACACCCAGCGAAAACCTGAGTGAGGCATACAACCATCGGCTAACATGCCCAACACCAGAGCATCTCGCAAGTGAGAACGACCATCGCCTGCGCGAGAACGCGTTGAAAATCTTGAACGAAGAACTGATAACCTAAACCACTGATCGATCATGCACCGCACTGGACTCAAATATCCCCATCACTATTACTCCGCCCATCATAATGTTTAAAAAAAAATCCATTGAAGAGAAACGCGATCGCTCAAGAAGCAAACACTAAGATCGTACTCCCTCGTCTTCCTCTCCTACAAGAGCACTCACAGCCGAGAATGCAGTGAGTCTAGGAGATCATGTTCTACAGTAAGCGGACGCTTTTACGGACGCTCTCGATCTAGGACATCTGCACCTCATAGACACGAACACCACAAATGATCCTACAAACCACGCGACCTTTCCATACCATCCAGATCTGTGAGTGAAACATCCGAAATGAACAACAGTACAATACTTCAGTGGAATTGCCAGGGACTTAGAGGCAAGACTGATGAATTATTATCGCTAATCTCCGGCCGTAAACCTTTGATGGTTGGCCTCCAGAAGATGAAACTCCGTGACACAGCCACCTTCACAATCCCTCAATATATCGTACACCGTCGCGAAGGTCAAAAATGTGACTGGCACACGGCGGAATGGCCCTTATGATCCATCAAAGCATACCTCATCACCTCCTCCCTCTGAGAACAGAACTGCAAGCTGTCGCAGTGAAGATATGTATCTCTGACCAATTACAGTGGTATCTTTCTACTCGTCACAAAGGCGCTAATGACCGATCTGCTTAACCAACTGCATCATC
This sequence comes from Gammarus roeselii, assembly GCA_016164225.1. Lineage (NCBI taxonomy): Eukaryota > Metazoa > Arthropoda > Malacostraca > Amphipoda > Gammaridae > Gammarus > Gammarus roeselii. The sequence continues at coordinate 11,980 of SDVV010011345.1, read as the reverse complement.
CCGTACTCCTCCTTGGAGACTTCAACAGCTACCATGAAGTGTGAGGATGCGTGAGAACAGTCCCCAGGGGAGTGATAATGGCCAGCACCATAGACACTCTCAACCTGGTCCTTCTCAATGACTGACAACCCACACGGATCACTCTCGAAAGTGTAACTGCCATCGCTTTATCAATCTGTTCCCCCATTTAGGCTCCCCAACTCGTTTGGGGAGTCCTGCCTTCAACACATGAGTGATCACAACCCGTGATCATATCGCTCCTTACTAACCGACCAAACAATCCCGGCGCACAGGAACTTCGATTCAACTACCGGAAAGCTAGCTGGGAGGAATACTAGACACATGTCGCATGGAACGATGTGGAGGGCCTTCCCGAAGACATTACAGAGCGCGACCTGATCATGCATCTATATGCATTCCCCAATATTTACCCTCAACCTTTTTTCCCAAAACCTTGGTGGTGCCTGGAGGTACAAGAAGCAATGGACCAGCGTGAAAGGATGTACGGGGCCTTCCACTGCGCACGTTCCCTCAGGAACCGAGTAGACTGGAAAAGAGGAACTGCCGTGTTCCGCAAACTTAGCTTGGAGAAGAAGTGAAAAAGCTGGACCGAATTAGTTGACACAATCAATCGAACCACTTCCCTTTCCCATGTGTGGGGAAAAATCAGACTTATCCAAGGTCATTTCGAGCGACCTATCCACATACTGTCGGACGGGCACTGTCCATTCTTCATACGCGGACATCGCGGACAAACAAGCTCAGACTTTCCGCCAAATATTATGCGGCTCCTTTCCAACGGGAAAAGATCATAAGAGAAAGTGAGCGTATCGACTTCACTTCAGCAAATGAAGAATTCTACAACAAACCTTTCTCCATCCATGAACTACAAAATGCTATCGACCGCACTCGTGAAACCTCACCCGGGCCGGACCGAGTGCACATCAATATGATCAAACACCTTCCTGACAAAGCTCTCCAGTACCTACTATATGTGTTCAATACGCTGTATTCAAATTCATTCTTTCCCAACCAATGGCGGGAATCCGTAATTATCCTGATACCCAAACCCGGAAAATGTCTGACCCGCATGACTATCGTCCCATTGCCCTAACTAGCGTCCTATGTAAGACAATGGAAATAATGATAAACTCGCGTCTAGTCGACCACATTGAAATGCATGCAGGCCTTGAAAACATCCAGTGCAGTGGCCGTAAGCACCACTCCTCAACGGACCACCTCGTACGACTAGAATCAGACATTAGACAGGCCTTCGTCCAAACGGAACATGTAGTTTCTATATTTTTTGACGTTGAATAAGCATACGACACTACGTGGAAATACGGGATCATGAAGTATCTCCACCGTAAAGGTTTGAGAGGTCGGCTGCCACTTTACATCCACCAATTTCTACAAAATCGCACCTTCAGGGTCCAGGTTGGAAACGCTCAGTCTCCGTCATATCCACAAGAAATGGGCGTTCCCCAGGGAAGTGTCCTCAGTGTCACTCTTTTTATCCTCAAAATCGATCAGTTAGCCGACATTCTTCCCAGAGACGGAAGACTGCTCATCGCTATGCGTGGGCAACCTACAAATAAGCTACAGACACCCCAGCCTCATAACAATCCAACATGAACTCCAGAAGTGCCTAATCCTAGTCGGGAACTGAGCTTCCCTAAACGGATTCCGATTCTCGCCCTCTCGAACTAAAAGCATGCACTTTACCCTTGTGCCCGGTTTACATGTGAAACCATCCCTAACGCTGCACAACACACCTCTAGTATACGAAGAAACGATCAAATTCCTGGATCTTGTGTGGGATCCTAAACTCACGTGGCGACCCCACATTGCAGCCCTGGCGCTTGGATGCAAAAGGTCGACGGGACTTATCCAATCGGTAACATCCGTGAAGTTCGGTGCCGACATGGACACCGGAATGACTTTGTTCAGAGCAATAATACGATCGCGCATGAACTACGGACCCGTTATCTACAGATCTGCAGCCAAAACTACTCTCGACCATCGCAAACAATGCTTTGCGTATCACAACCGGCGCGTTCCGCTCCACTCCAATCGAATCCCTTAACGTGCTCGCTAACGAACTTCCACTTCCGCTCCGGGGAGACAAACTTTCGCTACATAACTATTTTAAGACTAGGAGTCTTATCAACAACCCAGCAATCAGCAACATCACTAACATATCTGATGAGCGCCTTTTTACGGCTATAAAGAATATATGCCCACCGTTTTCCCTACGTTTGGACAACTTGCTGACCTCACTTAACATCAATCGAAAAGCTATTAAGCCTTCATTTTCCTACCGAATTCTTCAAATCAACACACCAACATGGATGATCAACCCACCACCGGTCAACCTAGACCTGCAAATCTACCCTATAGCAACTACTCCAACCAACGTGTACCGGCAGGAATTCCTAAGACTACTTGAGGAAGAATATTTAGAGCACCGCCAGTTACACACTGACGGCTCCAAAACCGCGGACGGAGTGCGAGCCGCCGCTGTGTGCGGGGACACCCCTTCTCGGCCACTCTCCCACAAGAGGCCTCCGTGTTCTCTGCTAGCTCCACGCACTCGAACTAGCCATCTCTATTGCAAAAACATATCGCTTCTCTAAGTACATCGTATTCTCAGACAGTCTGAGTGTTCTCACCCAGCTTGAAACACTGCACTACGAACATCCCGTTCTACGTAAAATGAAGCACGATCTCTTTGATGTCCGAGACGGGTCGGGCAGTTTAATTCTGCTGGATTCCCGGGCACGCGGTAATAAGAGGAAACGAACTTGCGGACTCGCTTGCTAAACTGGCATCTACTCGCCAAGAACAATTTTCCGCAATACATTAAAGGGGAAATGTGGCAATAAAGTGGATAAAAAATGCTTCCAGTCAAACCCTCAGTCGGAGAATGGGAAACAAAGTTCACCAATAGAAAAGACCACCAAGTGTTCATCAACCGCTTGTCCACGGGACACACGTGGATAACTCACAACCATCTGATGGATGTCGGCACAGGACCAAACGCGCCACCTTGCCCCTGTTGCTACCAAGTGGCTATCAGCGTGAAACACTTACTGATGGATTGCAACGCACTCGCGTCAGCCCGACGAGCGTTCTTAAATCCCCGGTGCAACCTTCAAAGCCTACTCACTGACCCGACCTACCGTGAAAAGCTTATCGCTTTCGGAAAACACACCGGACTAGACGAACTGGATTGGATTAATGTCCTCTCATCTTCCCTTTCTTTTCAAGACTTGAGGCAATCATCCGAGCCTAACTGTCACCGTGTCACCGTTGCTTATAACATGTTTCAACATATTGTGCGTTTTTGAGAATTCGTTTGTTGAGCCCTATAGGGGGGGATTACAAAGGCGACGCCCAAGCTCTAGTGGAGACAAGTCCGCCCATCTAATCTTGAGCTAGTTTTGATTAGAATCTGATGTTGGGTGTTGCCATGCTAACATCCCTCGTTTGTTGCAGAACCCCTTTGACATGAGAATCATTAAGCGCGTGAGCGGTGCCACCAAAGACAAGCCCACCGAAATTCCATCGGCCTTTGAAAAACGTATCATGGGCTGCGTCTGCGAAGAGGGTGCCACTTCGATCAACTGGATGTGGCTGAACAGGGGCCAGCCTAAGCGCTGCGAGTGCGGCTTCTGGTTCTCGCTCGTCAAGTCCGAGCCCGTTTGAAAAGGTTGCCATTCGCTGCGGTGATGATTAATAATTGTAGTAGGTATCCCTAGCGGCTATGGAAGAGACCCGCAATTTGTGGCTAGCTCAATTGGTTTTGGTTTTAAAATTACAAACTGAGAATGTTAAAACAAAAGGTTATTGGCTTAACGTTATTCAACCTTGAATATTTTGAATGCTGATTAATACAGCTTTCCATGAACATTTTCTTCATCACTCCGTTATCGAAAGCTGGGAAAAAAAACTGGCATCTGTATTATTTTTGATGGAAATCATTTGATGTCCTTTTTGAGCCACCGACAGGTGAACATCAGTGTACTTGTATTTCGAGTTGAAGCGGCATCACTCTTCTACCTTATTCCAGAGATGGGCGCCGTGTGCATCCTTCTCGTAGCTCTTATTCGTCGTCCCACAGCTCGTGTTTAATCCCTAAGGCCTACGTCAGAGCTCTGGTGGAGAGGAGCAACTAATCCAATAGTTTCGTAAATAATTACCAGCCGTTATCATCGATGGCAAACTATGTACATAAGAGCTGTGTCAGCTTTAGATCGTAAGAAATTATAAGTTTCACAAAGTTGTGGGATAACTTCTTTATTTAACCTCTGATAGAAGTAATTTGTGCAGATGCAACTGTTGGGCGCTATTGTGAGTGGAAAGCACCTGAGTATAATTAGCTACTTTCGCTTCTGTGTCAACTACGGTAGGACTGGGCTTATCTTCGCTCGCACAGAAGAGATGGGCCAAGTTTGAATTTGTTCTCTGCTCAAACTTAATAACGCCCCATATTGAGTCATTTTTAGCATGAATGCAGGTTTCAGTTTGGAACTAAAATGGGACATTCCACACGAGATTGGGAATTTGAAAAGAAATGTTTTACAAATTGTTCTAGAACTGTTTCTCATCCCTAGTGGGGAGACATTTATATTTGTGCTGTTTTTGCTGCTGATTGATGAGTCTGATTCCATGCGGCGGTTAAGCGTTCGAACCATTTTTGTGACATTAACCATCACAAATTTCTAGGTCCCTGCATCTATCACTGGTTGGTTCCATATCTGTGGTGGAACCTTAAATTGAACGTCAGTTATTAATTGTCAGTAGCGAGCGAAAATTCATTTGAGTAGTCTGTGACCGGAAAAATAAATTCCACTTTTCCCACGTGGAATTTACATGTAGAAATTTCTTACGTTTCTATGTGTGGACAAAGCTTCTTGATGCGTAATAATAATGAAATTTCCGATCAATTCAAATGTACAGATCAGATACAGACACTAGGCCGCATCCCCCAGAAAGGGGGGTGGCCGACGGCAAAGCGCACCTCACACTCTCATACGCTCACACTCGCACAACTTAGCCCTTTTATGCTAAAGGGTCCGGCCGGTACCCCCGCAACATACACTCTGGGTCACGAGTGCAGTCAGAGGATCCGTCGTAAGCAGCAGGGCCCAACAGTTTTCACTAGTTTACCCCCGCCGCGTCATAATGGCCGGCCCCCCCCCACCCACCCACGATCATCCTGACAACGGGATGCCAAGGGCGGGAAAGCACATCAGAGCAGCGTCAGAATCAACCTTTCTCCACTCACGCCTGTTCATTGCACGCTCTCTCGCCACCTCCATATTCATGTCTCTCCTTCCTAACGCCTGCTTCACACCTTTATCCACCTAAACTTCTGTCTACCTCTAGGCCTGCGACCACTCGCCTCCGTATTCCTCACCCTTTTCACCAATCTCCCTTCATCCATCCTCTCCATGTGCCCGAACCATCTCAAAACACACGAATCCACTCTCCATAACTTCTTCACCATCCCTGTTCTGATTCGAGTATGTAGCGGATAATAGACATTGAAGATATTGCTCCATTGCACGCTCTCTCGCCACCTCCACACTCGTTTCTCTCCTTCCTAACGCCTGCTTCACACCATTCATCCACCCAAACTTCGGTCTACATCTAGGCCTACGACCACGCCTCCGCATTTATCACCCTTTTTCATCAATCTCCCTTCATCCATCCTCTCCATGTGCGCGAACCATGCAAATCCACTCTGTCCTCCAACTTCTTCTCCATCCCTGTTCTGATTTGAATATGGAGCGGATATTAGACTGTGAAGATATTGCATATTTTTTAATCATAAACGAATTTTTGCTCGCTACTGTGCATATGAGTAAGCGCAAATGTAAACTCAAGGAAGCCGGTCAAGAGGCTACCTCGGGTGTCAAAAAGCCACAACTATCCAAGAAGGTCACCCGAACCTCTGGCGGAAACCGAATCTAGCGATGTGCTAGAGCGAGGCACAACGGAGAAAGCTGGCAACTCTTTTCCAAATAGGATTCTCAAATGTACAGTACCGAAAGAAAATTAGTTTATGGTTAATCTATTCCCTTTTAGCAGGGCGTTAGAATCTTGCGGCCGTATCCACTGCGTGTCGTAGGAGGCAACTAAAGGGGCGCCACGTAGCCGGTAGTAGAATCGTACTACCGTAACCCCTGCGTGTTGTAAAAGGCGACTAAAAGAGGCGGGGTGAAGGGGCTAGGAATCAATTTCTCTGTAAGACCTTTCCTCAAAGACGGCAAGACGAGCGGGGGAAGGAGAGGCTGACACCTCTCCAAACCCTATTGTTAGGGTCGCTGAATGTGCGTGGCCGTTGTACGAATGAGGTATAGAGGAGAGAGAGGGATGTTTGTGAGTAGGAAGTTTGATGTGTTTGCGCTGAGTGAGACTAAATGGAAAGGTTAAGGCGAATGTGAGTTTGGTGTGGTGAGTGGAAGAGAGTCTGGTGTGGAGGAAGGTTGTTCACGAGAAGGTATGGTCCTGATATTGAGTGATAGGTTGGCTCGTAGCTCTACCGAATGGAAGGAGGTGTCCTCAAGATTGATGTGGGTGAAAGTCAAGTTAGGCGTAGAAAGATGGGCATTTGTGAGTGCTTACGGACCTGGTAGCGAGAGGAGTGGAGAGGAGAGGGAGCAATTCGGGACTGACCTGAGTGAGTGTATTGAGTTTTGGAGGTAATTTCAATGTAGTTGTACTGAGTGACCTTGATGAGAGAGTTGGAGATGTAGTGGTGGAGAATGTGAAGAGAAGGTATGGCGTTCCCGGTAGAAATGACTGTGGAGAAAACCTGATAGGCCTGTGTATGGAGCAGGAGTTGGTGGTCGGGAACAGTTTGCTCAAGAAGCGAGATATCCAAAAGCACACATGTGTAAGGATGGCCCGTGGTGCAGTGGTTGATAGAGCACTGATGGATTTCGTGCTGATATCGAGGAGAGTGGTGGGAATGCTGTTGGATGTGCGGGTGTTGAGAGGGTAGGGTGGAGGAGTGTCTGACCATCTGCTGGTGGAAGGTAGATTAGGAGTGGAGCAGAAGTGGAGGGCAACAAAGGAGTGGGAGGAGGAAGAAAGATAGTGAAAGTGAGTGGACTGAATATGAGAAGTTGAGCCGAGGAGTTCCAGCAGGCGTTGTGGGAAGAATATAACAACCTTGGGGTGGATGGATGAATATTCATTTTATAGATCATTAACACTTTATTTTGGTATTTTATTATTTGTAATGGCGTGTGCTCGATAATTTTTCTCTGCCCCTTTTACATAGTGATCAATTTTGCATTTGTTATTATTATATATATATATCGAGGTTGGTTGAGACGAGGTGACCCAGGGAAGGGGGTACTCGTGGGATCCGCGGGAGTCAGGGTTTCGGGAACCCGGGGGACTTGGAAGACCAGGAGGATTTGGGGGGACCCTCTTGGACCTTTCTGAGGCCCTGTGAGACACCCTTGAGACCCTTCGGGCCCTCTTGAGAAATTGTGGGACCCACTCGAGGCCCCTCTAAATTCTGGAACCTTTGCTCCCTCCTCCCAAATAAATCTACGTTAAACCTACTCAAATAAGATGAATCTTCATTAAACCTACTCTGAATCTACTTTAAACCTACTCTGAATCTACATTAAACCTATTCTGAATGTACGTTAAACCTATTCGGTATCTACTATTATCTATTCGGTATCTATGTTGAACCTACTCTGTATCTACGTTAAACCTACTCTGTCTCAATGATAAACCTACTCTGTAACTACGGTAAACCTACTCTGTAACTACGGTAAACCTACTCTGTAACTACGGTAAACCTACTCGGTAATTACGGTAAACCTACGTTGAACCTACTCGCCACCACTCTTCAATTGCTCTAAGTTTGGGTGGATGGATGATAACTCATTATTCATTTTAAAAATCATTAACACTGAGAAATTAATTATTTATTTCTCTAAGGACCCCGGTATTTGTTTGTGCCCTTTTTTCTTGGTGATCAATTTTGTGATAGTTTTATAACTATGAATCGTTTGACGCCCGCAGGGGCCCTGTGTGGATTGGGACGTGTTCGTTGGTCTAGTCCGGTGAGTATACGGTGTCACTCCCTCGCTGTTGTGTATACGGTGTCGCTCCCTTGCTGGTGAGTATACGGTGGCACTCCCTTGCTGGAGAGTACACGGTGGCACTCCCTTGCTGGTGAGTATACGGTGTCACTCCCTTGCTGGTGAGTGCGCATTGTCACTCTCTTGCTGGTGGGTGCGCATTGTCACTCTCTTGCTGGTGATTATAGGGTCTCTTACCTTTGCAGCCCCCTCCAACAGGACCACAGCAAGATAGGAGCAGCAGAGCCGGGGGAGACCAGCACAGCCATGCGCGCCAGCATGCTATTGAGAACAGCAATGTTAACACAGGTATAGGAACTGGAATTAGTGCGCACTATTGGCTATCACATGAACCATCCGCATGAATGACAAAAAAAAAATCTAGAACAGCACACTGTACAACAAAGAAGCACACAAAGAAGCAACACATCAGGATAGACACAAACACACACAAACACACCTACACAAACACGCACCACAACCCACCACTCCAGCATCATAGCAAAAAGCAGACAAATCCAAAGCCATGACGCCAACACGCTGCAGAAGAACCCGCCCCAACCTAAACTAACTCAAACAGAAAATCACCCAAAAACTCTGCAAGCGACCTCGTTAATGCAGCCAGGGAATCTGACTCCACCACAAAACTCGGGAGGCTGTTCCACAACTGAACACATCGTGCTCCAAAGAATCTCCTCTTGATGTCCGTATTACAAGCCGGCATCAAAAGCTTATAGGGATGGCCCCGAGTTCTCGCATCCGGAGCTCTCCGAAAAATACCTTCAAGGTCGGCACCACCATCCAACCTGCAGATGATCCTCCAGTATTTAATAAGGTCCGCCCTGAGAAACCTTTCTTTTATAGAAAATAAGCCACGTTGCTTCAGTCTGAAAAAGTAATCCAACTCAGCAAGACAATCCACATTTCTTGTCCATCTCCTCTGCACAGACTCAAGCAATCTCAAATCCCCAAGAAAACCCACATTCCACACTGACGAACAATAATCCATGAGAGGCCTGATGTGCATCACAAAGAGGGACACCATGAAGTGAGGACTACGGCAAACGGTGGATTTCAGCAGGCTGCTGGCCAATCCGGAAGCCTTACCCACCACCTCTCTGACATGATGGTGGAATTTCAGTTTTACATCAACCACCACACTAAGGTCCCTGTGGAATTGAACAAACTTCAATGGAATCCCACTCAAGAAGTACTGAGCCAGCGGATTCTCATCAGTCCACTCGGCAAACCCACGAGCGAACCTCAACACCACACACTTCTCCGAGTTCTGCCTCAAGTTCCAAGACGAGGCGACCGCGCCAACTGTATCCAAATCGGACTGCAGACTTGACACACCAACAACCGCAGACTCCTTCACCCTCTTGTACCGAAGGTACAGCTTGTAGTCGTCAGCAAATGCCTTAAAAGAACATAGCACTCCATTTGTAATATGATTAATATAGATCAGAAATAGCACAGGGCCCAGCACAGAACCCTGCGGCACACCACTAACCACCTCTCTCGACTCACTACAACACCCACCAACAGCAACCCTAAGAGAACGACCAGCCAAAAGAGAACGAATCCAGCCAAGCAAAACTGGCCCAACTCCCACCTCCCTCAGCTTGTGAATCAGCACATCATGAGAAACCACATCGAATGCCTTTGAAAAATTAAGCGGCACAACATCCACAACAAAGCCATCATCCACCCAGTCTGAAACATCTGAATAAGCCAAGAGAAAATGATCCCCAGTAGACCGAAATTTCCGGAATCTAAACTGGTGAGGGGAGAGAATCTCATTACTCTCAAGGAACTCGACCAGACCGGAAACAAATTTTTCCAAACTCTTGCAGCACACAGAGGTCAGACTGACAGGGCGGTAGTTCAGAGGATCGTACCTCGACATACCCTTGAACAGGAGGATCACAATTGACTCCAGCCACAAATCCGGAAAAACTCCACAAAGTAATGACCTCTGAAATAGAATTAACAAAGGCCCCGACAGTGCACCCGCACAACTCTTCAGAAGCTTTGGATGTAAGCCATCGGGCCCCATTGCCGACGAAGCGTCTAGAGCCAACAACACTCGAAGCACCTGAGCATGAGTGACAACTGGGTCAGGCATCCCTCCATGAAAGATCTGATTGGGAGCTGGATAAGGAGGAGCATCAACAACAAAACGGAAGCAAACGCATCAGCAAAAGTTTCACTCATGACCTGGGGGCAGTCAACATACCCACCACCAGCAGCGAGAACAGGACCAACGGACAAACGACCCTTTTTATTGCGGATGTATGAGTGAAAGAGCTTTGGACACTCTCAAAATCAATCCATGAGATGCTCCTCATACTGAGCACGACTCTGGAAAGCAAAGGTTCTATACTGATGGTTCAAGGCGTTAAATACGCCCATTGCCAGTACAGAACGAGGATCCCCTCTACCGAAGGAAGCTCTCACGCGCTTGAAGTCCTGCCAAGCAAGAGATCTCTCTCGCATCAACCGCCGAGGTGGATGAACAGACCACGGCACAGACAGGGCTCCATTGTGAACTGGAACATGTAGATTGACCAACCCCATCAGAATGGACATCAGGTGCACAAAACAACTGTTGACCGACAAGTACATAAATGCCAACTGCCAATCAATATCAAACAGGGACCCCGATATGGCATCATAGTTTCCCCTATGCCAGAGGTACCTTCCTCTTTGAAAAAAGTCAACATCTTGCTCCAGTTCCACATGGAAAAGATAGTCGCACACAACAGGAGAGTGCATACAACGAGGAAACGGGGAGAGCACCTCAACACTACCCACCCTATCCTACTCGGATGTCAGGAAGAGGTCCAAAATGGAACCACCTGCAAGAAAAGTGCTCTCAGTCACCCACTGCGTCAAACCAACAGAGAGAAAAGTCCAAAAAAGACATATCCACCGGGCGTACGTATACATCAAGAACATTCTCAAAAGGCCAAGCCAAGGAGGGCAGGTTGAAGTCGCCCAAAACCACCACCTCACGGTCAGCACAAGAGGTCAAGATCAGCAGGATGAGCCGAGAATTGCGAGCCTCATCATAAGATGGGGGACGGTAGACATTCAACACCCAGACATCAATATCCAGCAAGTGAATGGCAGCAACATTAGGGCACTCCAGGTTGCGTTCAACAAAACGAACCCCCCCTCCTCACAAACAAGCAAACACCATGCTTGCGAACAGCGCCGTCAGTATCACCCCTCACAACATCAAAACCCTCCAACGAAATGAAGGACGGAGGAACCGAAGCAGTGAGCTAAGTCTCGCTCACAGCAATAACATCGAAGGCGCAGGACCCGACCAAATCAACCAAGCAATACATCTTGTTCATGAGAGAATTTACATTCACCTGTCCAAACTTCGAAGTAAAATGATGCACCTCGCCCCCTCAAGCAACCACCGCCACCCCCACCAACAGGACCACCAAAACCTGACAAAGCGTCGCCAGCAACCCCACCGCCACGTCCAACAGCATCACCAACGCCACGACCACCAGGGCCCCCGCGCACCTCAGCACCACCGCGCCCACCGAAACCACCGCACAAACCCTCACCCCCACGACCACCAGCAACACCACGACCGCCAGCAACACCACGACCGCCAGCAACACCACGACCGCCAGCAACACCACGGCCGCCAGCAACACCACGACCGCCATCAGCAAACCCACGACCGCCAGCAACACCGCCGCCGCCAACACCACGACCACCAGCAGAACCACGACCGCCAGCGATACCCCGACCATCAGCACCACCACGACCGCCAACACCGCGGCCAGTCGGAAGGCCAAGGCCGCCAGCACCACCAAGAACACCAACACCGCGACCACCAG
>SDVV010011344.1:0-15882 GCA_016164225.1 Gammarus roeselii | reverse complement strand
CATGCATTGACATTTTTCAAAATGACCGAGCTGTTCTTACGTAACTGTAATTATTACCGCCCGTCGTTTTTCAAGGATCAACGAACGGTTCTGCATGCGTGCCATCTTACACAGAGCTCAACGACGCTCAACGGCGCTCAACGGCAACATGTTGCGTTGGTTTTCAATAATGGATCCTAGAAGGTCAGATTTGTGATATTTGCCTCCTAAAACGTTACCTTGACACACCTGCAAAAGCTGCGCATATAAATAGTGCACATCCTTTTGAAGTAGGATTACATATCTAATATAATCCTACTGTAGTAGGATTACATATCTAATATAAGTTATTTGTAACTGCATTGCAAGAAGCGATCATAAAAACTTAGCAGCAACAGAGTGTAAACTAATAATAAATGGCTTCAGTTGAAGAGACTGGCTACTACTAAGAGGTCGAATAATAAAGAGTGCTTCCCAAGTCTCAGTAATTAAGAGCAGGGATGCTTTTTAAATAAAAAAATACAGCAGGGAAAAATAGCGTTTAGGAGGTCTTATATTTTATTGATTTAATCTCTATTCCTAATTGGAGTAGCGAGTTGAAGTCGTTTTCACAACAGAAGTCCATCAGAGTAAAGGAGCTCAGACATAAGGAAAATATTTTCACATCTTGGCACTGGAAACAATGGAGTAGCAATACAATCAACACTTTTTAGAGTAGCACTACAATCAACATATTTTAGAGTAGCACTACAATCAACACTTTTTGGAGTAGCACTACAATCAACACTTTTTGGAGTAGCACTACAATCAACACTTTTTGGAGTAGCACTACAATCAACACTTTTTGGAGTAGTACTACAATCAACACATTTTGGATAAGCATAAAATCAACACTTTTTGGAGTAGCACTACAATCAACACATTTTGGAGAAGCATAAAATCAACACTTTTTGGAGTAGCACTACAATCAACACATTTTGGAGAAGCATAAAATCAACACTTTTTGGAGAAGCACTACAATCAATACTTTTTGGAGTAGAAACTACAATCAACACTTTGTAGGAAGTTCGGATGAACGAAATGAACGGTAGGACACAGCAATGGCATGGAGAACTTTACACAGGATTATGATTGCATATGTACATACAATACACTGAACGGAGATATGGCGTCTACAAGACAATAAGCATGAGCGCTTTAGAGCACCAATGAACAAAGGCTACTCTTTAGACGATTAAGAGATTTGGCCCCAACGTATTGTCAAGAAATAATGTACAAGGGACAACAAGATGTTTTCAGGTCACAGTTGGTATATATTAGGCATCATATGCACGTAGCACGAAACACGCTACAGCAAGAACTCTGTCGTACTCTATCATGCCCAATCAATCCTAGGAATATACTATAATTTGTAATCCTGTATTTGTGGTTCGCCACATAGTTATAGAGACTCACAGCTAGTCAGAATCTACAAAATATGGTATAGAATATAAAGTTTGCATGGCAAGTGTGATGGTCAGCAGTTGCACTCGCACGTAACGACGTCTTATCACACTCCCTACAGCGGCAGAAGTCCGTACTCGCGTACACTTTGAATAATTTAATTTGAAAACTATGGGAAGCTGCATCAATACTCAGTGTGAGAAGAATGAAATAAGAGTGGGAAGGTTGACGAAAAAAATATGTTTATAATTAAATTAATTGTAATTATTTTTACAATAAGCTTAGATTAACGGATCGTGTGTATTTAAATATTAAGCATGATTAGGGTTCGTTCTTAAAATATTAAGCATGATTAAACGTGATTAGGGTTCATTCTTATAAAAATATGAAGCATGATCTAATGCCTTGAGGAATAAAAAAGGACTACAAAGTGTAGGTGAATCCTATTTCCTCGATCACGGCGGTTTATGGATACAAGGCATTAATGAAAATGAAGTGGATACCGATTCTCACGACGTTTTTATACATAACGTTTGCACGACTCACAAAATCGCGGCTTGACTCAGGAAGCAGCGTGTCTTTGTGAGATATTGCGTTTACTCAAACTTTTTTGCTTAATTTAGGTGTTTTCATTCACCTGTCGTTTCTAATAATGCTTAATGAACACTAAAGTTTTCAGGTCGAATGTTGATGACAAAATTGTAACATCCGGAGTGGTTTATTTTATAAGATTTCCATCGCTGCTAGTATTCATTGCACAAACTATACAAAAATGATGGTTGTGTTAACAAATTTTTCTCCAATCTGTTTAGTTCTACTCTGCCCTCTTCCAACATCAATGAAAGGAAGGCAACATTAAACATTCCTTCAAGTGCTCGGTTCTTAAGCAATTGCATTCTTTTAACCAACCCTACCTAGACAATATCATCTACACACCCGTTTCAATTATTTGAACGCGACAATAAAGAATTAGCTCATTTTAAGTATTACTCCTAATACACTGTTCTCATTCAACCTATCTTTTTGGAAAATTTGAAAAATATGGTGGGAGGCAACTGGATGACCGACAATGGTCAAATTGCATGTTGTTTAGAAAAAGCAGTTTGAGTGACTGTTCAGCCAAGTAATATCACAACACCATTGAAATATTGTAATAACAATTACCATTATCAATTAATACTAATGTGGGCTTCTTTACAGAATATGAGAAGCGCGGTCATGAAAAAGTAAGAATCTTGCAAACAAATGTATAAGGCGACATAACTTTACAAGTTTTGGATATCACGTGATACGGTGAGGATTTGTGGCTTGACGTAAGCGATAGACGTAAGCAAGCATAGACATCATGTGAACTTGAATTTTTCAAAATGGATAGGCCAGACGGTTGGTGTGTTTCCTCGACGGTCCTTTCTCATCTCCTTGGAAGTTTCAGTTACTAATTCTGTAAGTTCCAAGCTTCCAGAGTACTGTTCGAGAACTTTGCAGAACTTATGCACGAATATTGTTCCAGTATCCCCATATCTTCCAGCCTTAAAAGACGGCAGGGTGGCCTGGATGACCGCCAAATCGGACGGAGCCACGAGTTCGTCAGTGTTTGGAGTCCAGTTGTCGTACATCAGGTTAGATGATGTAAACGGTCCTCTGCAGTAGTTGAAGATGAACAACTTTGGTTTGCCCTTCATTAGAGGGCACTTCTGATCTGTGAACTTTGTGTAGATGATTTCATCCACAGAGATGGGTTTCCCGTCAGATGCCAAGAATTCATTCTCAGATTGTCCGCCATGGCTCAGGAAAAATATAATTAATGAATCAACTTTTTCAAGGACTGGAATGTTTCTAACTTCATCTAACTTGTCCAAAGTCTCTTGTCTAGTTTTGTCAATATTTATTGGCAAAACATCATACCCCATATCAGTGAACACACTGTGCAACCTCTCATGGTCTTTTCTTGCTCCTTTCCGTAATTTATTTGGATCCTTCTTGAAGATGTAGTTGAAGATCACCACGATGCCCCGAGGGGTGCTGTCGTTTTTGTAAAATTTAACGGGATGCTGCGCTGGTAGTGCAGGTGTGAGAGCTTCCTGTAGGAATTGCAATAGGTTTGTAGTCCTAAGGGATAATGATTTGGCAAATATTGAGTCACCTTGGAGAATGTATTTTGCGAAGATAACAAACTGAAATTTTGTCGAAAGGTAAATCTTTCAAGTCATATTGACTTTGGTGACTACGAATTTGGTCAGAGGAAGTATTCTCTGAATTCCTCCCCAATGGTGTGACGGGCATCAATTACAAGTACTGAGGCACTACAAGGCAATACAGTTGTGAAAAGTTTTTTTTTTCGCTAAGGACGCAACAAACGGATATTTTCTAACGGGTAATCGAGCTTTGAATCGAATTGCATTACGAAAAATACATTAGTTATAGAATTTGTAGTTTGGTTGAAAAACATTTCAACGAATAAAATCTCATTTTCGATTTCAGTGAAACTTAAACTGCTAAGAAATTTCCTTTCCCACAGCACATTTTTGCAGGGCCAACAAGAGATTAAAAATATTAACTGCTATTGTATATCTTCCCTTAGTTTAACATCGACGTACCCTTGATATGAGAGAAGAATCGTTCGACTGCTTATTAAGGTAAAAAATCATTTTTTTGCAAGTACAACGATTCAAAATCAAGACTGTTGAATGTATTGTAGCTACTCTAAACATTGTAGCAGATACTAAATGAGGTGATGAAATGTTACTTTAATGGAAGCGGGCTGCTTCTGATATAGTAGTCATAAGGGTATCTGTCACCCTTATGACTAGTACATCAGAAGCAGCCCGCTTCCATTGAAGTAAAATTTCATCACCTCATGCAGTATCTGCTACAATGTTTAGAGTAGCTACAATACATTCAACAGTCTTGATTTTGAACAGTTGTACAAGCGAAACATTAGTTTTTTACCTTAATAAGCAGTCGAACGATTCTTCTCTCATATCAATCGTACGTCGATGTTAAACTAAGGGAAGATATACAAAGCAGTTAATACACAGACAGATCTGTCTCTGTATAGTCCTGTAACTTATTTTATAGCACGAGGTTTTTTGACTAACCGTAGTTGGCTCCGACACAGCTTTACCATCGGAGTCGTAGGGTGTAAGGGCATTGGCAAGGACCTCTCCGACAGGAGGCTCCGGTTCCTGCACGGTTACAGATATGTTCTGGATGAGACGTCCCATGACTACGTTAATGGCATGGAAGGGCAATCCTATTGGATTTCGACGTCTTGAGTTCCGGACTAACGCGGGTAATCCATGACGTCATGCATAACTGTGACGTTGCATACATGGTTCAGAGCGTAATTGATACTTTGCCAAACATACGACGGAATGACAGAAGAACGCTGTCTATTCCTTCCACTGGCTGCCTTAAGTCTAACTACCTACCAAAGCAATTTATGGATGTAATTGTAAGACCATTATAAAAACAAAGACAAAATGTGCGACAGATGTAGGCAGTTACAGATCAGTATCAATTGCTACTGCCGCATTGAAGCAAGCTACTAGGAATTGGGATTCCGAACAGACTTGGCGAATATCTACAGACAACATCAAACCAATTTGGCTTTCAGCCTCAACATGGAACGGAAATAGCTATTTTGACCCTAAACAAACTATTAATTTCTTTGTGAGTAGAGGATCGCCAAGGTATCTGTGTTTTCTAAGTGCCAAAAAAGCCTTTGACCGCGTTAATCGTTGGCCACTTTTCAAGATACTAATTGAAAGGGGGGCGCCTATACACCTCGTAAAACTACTGAAACACTCATACGAACAACAACAATGTGCGGTACGGTTGGGAAACTTAACATCAAATCAGTTCCGAACAACCAATGCAATAAGGCAGGGAGGCCTTCTTTCGCCCCTTTTGTTCAATGTGTATGTAGGTTGCCTACACGAGCGTCCAGCTCTTAGCCGTGTTGGGTGTCATATTGGCGACTGCTGTACTAACGCAATTAGATCTGCCGACGATATGGTCCTACTAGCCCCTCATGCAGATGCTCTTCAAATTATCCTAAGTATATGCGAGGCGGAGGCCGCAACAATAGACATTGAGTACAATACTAACAGATCTGTTTGTATGCTAGTAAAACCGCGCACCATGCAAAGGTTCCAGTTCCGAACGAATAATGTGTTAAATAGTGCTCAGTGTAAAGATGTGGACAGTTTGCCCTACTCAGGTCACATAATAACAAAGAACCGGTGTGACAATGCTGATATCTCTACGCAACTCCGGAAATTAAATGTGGCTGGCAATCAGCTAATAAGGAAATTCAATTTCTGCACGACAGATGTAAAAATACAGCTCTTTAAAACCTACTGCTACCCTATCTACTGTAACTCACTGTGGTGTAAATGTACGCGAGTCACTATCAGTAAACTGAGAGTAGCATACTAATATATATATATTTTTCGGAGGTTGGTTGGTGTATCTAGAAGAAAGAGCGCCAGCTTAGTATACGCAGCATATGGTGTTGACTGTCTTGAGGTACGAGCTAGAAAAAGTGCTTATAGCCTCCAGGAGCGTATTATAAAACCTAATAATCCCTTCCTGGAGGCTTCATGTAATAGTGAGGGATACGAATTATCTCCACTAATAGAGAGGTGGGACAGATTCCTGCAGAATCCAGATATTAATAGAAATAATGTTTGACATCTGTCTGCCCTTCCATGTTGTGGGCCCATTGTACGTACGTGGATGTCAGGCTGGGAGACGTCCCTGATAGGCTGGCTGACAGGTGGTTATGTATTTTACCTCATTAACATTGAGCTTTGTAATATACATATTTCCTACGTGGGATGTCTTCACGTATGTTCTTTTGGTGCGTAATTTGAATGTATTGGTAGGAATGCTCTGTTAAACTTGTTTTTTTGTAATCATTATTGTATCATCGAGTGCTTCAATAAAGATTTTTATTATTATTATTATTATTATTATTATTATTATTATTATTATTAAATTCTGAGGGGGGGAAAAGATCAGAAAAGAAACAATATTTTTATGCTATAAAACAACAATTGATAGGGAAAAACACATCAGAAGAAAAGTGTAGGTGTTTCAGATATTTCTGGAATGAAAGACTATTGGATGGTGGACTTTTGGAATGATAGACTATTGAAGATTCTGAGATGAGTGGGTTTTGAGAAGAAATTGGGAATAACAATATTAGGATAACAACAATCATTGTTTTGAAACACACGACAAAGTTCTTAGTATCGGAAATTGAAAGAAACTCTACAAGTTCAAGGAAAGAAAACATCTTAGGAATTTATAGCAAGAAAAATGGGGTGGAGATTGAGGAGAGTTTGGGCTGGGAAAAAATAGGTCTGGAATCCTTCTGCAGAGAAATGTCAGTTTTGTTTCACTGTCAAGTGAAGGGGAAATTCTAGAAGGAATTATGAACGGGGAAGTTTCAGAAGGAATTAGGAAATGGGAAATTCCATAGGGAATTATGGACCGGGAAATTCCATATGGAGTTATTAACAGCATCGCAAAATAGGAGGCTGACTAAGTGGAGAAATGTGCTAAAATTAGTACGATTTATAAAAATAAAAACAAAACTGACAAAAAAAGATCCCCCAATATCAGTCCTGCCGTCTTAAGTAATTTTTTTTTTAAAGTATTTCATTCAAGACTATATACTCTTTTGTCTCAAATAACCAACTTAACAAAATCAATTTGGCTTTCAGGAATACAGAGAATTCTCTATTAAAATTTGCTGGAGAAGTTGTTGATGGGTTTGATAGTGGGAAAGTTACTGTTGCAACGCTTTTGGACCTTAACAAAGCGTCCGATTGCATGAATCAGGAGATTTTGGTCATGTAATTACATCATTGTGCAGTAAGTTCTATTGATAAGGGCCGAATAAAAAGGTTTCTTCTCGATAGAAAACACATAGTGAGTTGGAATAAACAATCATCTGTCAGTATTCTAAATATCGGAGTACCACAAGGGTCGATCCTAGGGCTTTGACCTTCCTCTGTACTTTTTGCAGATGATACAGTCTATTCGACCGGAAAAAATCTCAATGAAACTGTTACTATTATGAATAACCAATTGGTTCACATTTTCAACTGGTTCACATCAAACAAGCTAACGCTAAATGTCGACAAGACGCATGTCATGTTATTTTCCACGAGGATATCACCCAGCCCTAATATACGAGTCGAATTGAAAGGTCAACCGGTCGCATATGTCACAAAAAAAAACAAAGTTTCTCGGTGTAATAGTAGATCAGAGACTTAACTGGAAAATCACGTCACATTTGTTGCCAGAAAATTATTCAAATCACGCGACATCGTTTACAAAATAGGAAATGGTCTCACGACTCCTGCTAAAACACTTTGTACTATATATAGCCTTATTCGTCTCTTTCTGACGTATTGTGAAAGCGTGTATGCTTTTACCTACAAAGACGTATCGACATAGACCTATCGTTCTTAGTCAAAAGCGTGTCATCAGTACACTATCACATGCCAGTTGACGTGACCACACGTTGCCTCTCTTTTGTTAATGGAATATTTACCCCCTATGTCACATCGTTACCTTCTCCGCTGCGGTGTTTGTCTACAAAGTTTTTAATCATTCAATTTACATTGATAACGATTTTTCCATTATAAATAATTCCATGTAGAATCTTTGTAACAATGTGAATTTGCAAATTCCCCGTAACTCGTCCGCACAGTCCCAACTATTTTTGAAATACAGAGCTGCTTCAACTTGGATTTCGATTGCCATAGATTTAAGGGCGTGTATAGGATAAGCAACATTCAAACGTAAACTAAAATTATACCTGTTTGAGCTCGTACGTGCAGAAATTTTTGAGTCGCCATTTACTTCCGCTATGCAATTTACCGTATCAACTATTTGTGATTCGCAAGTTTTCTGTTATAGATACATTCATTCTATTTTTTCCCCGTTTCATGTGTATGCTCAAATATCCACGTCTCTTGTTCATGTAGAAATCCGTTCATTTATTATACCCACCTATTATGACTCAATGAATGTTTCTTTTCGTGAGCTCATGTAACATGTCATGCTAACTATGCAGTTAGTTGAAAAATTGGTGTCATGGTGCGCCAAGCAATGTGTGAGTAATGTAATACAAAGACTCATGTCGGATATTTTCTACTCCCAAGTTTTTTATTAAATGTAAAATGTGGGTGACCAAACTTATTTCGTTTCTTTTTCATGAAATCTATGGTCCAACGTAAGGCTTTTATTTGTCTCTACAAAAAAAAACGGTGAATAGAGTCCAGAGGTTGGTAGGATGTAGAAGTAAACTTACTCGTCAATCTTAGTTATAAGTTAATATTAAATTCATCTTAATAGCAAATGTTGTCTTCAGAACAGCTCACGCTGACAAAGACTTGGTACGTATCATCTGTGTATTCTGATACTTCTGTAATTTTGGCAACAGATCATTTTACCAATATAAACTTTAATTCCTTCAATCCTTTCAATCCTGAATCCTATAGCACAGATCAATATACCTAAAAAACTCAAGGTCCTTAAATCCTTTCAATCTTAAGTTCTACAGTAGATAACGGCATTTCAAACAGCTGTGACATTTTTTGGTTGGGTAAACTCACGAATGCCGTTTATATGACCAACATTACTTCAGTGTGATGTCACTGTCATGTTATTACTTCACTCACTGTGATGTCATTATTTCACTGTAATGTCATTATTTCACTATGATGTCATTATTTATTACTTCACTGTGATGTCATTACTTCACTGTGATGTCATTACTTCACTGTAATGTCATTACTTCACTGTAATGTCATTACTTCACTGTGATGTCATTACTTCACTGTGATGTCATTACTTCATTGTGATGTCATTACTTCACTGTGATGTCATTACTTCACTGTGATGTCATTACTCACTGTGATGTCATTATTTCACTGTGATGTCATTGCTTCACTGTGATGTCATTACGTCACTGTAATGTCATTACTTCACTGTGATGTCATTATTTCATTGTGATGACATTACTTCACTGTGATGTCATTTCTTCACTGTGATGTCATTACTTCACTGTGATGTCATTACTTCACTGTGATGTCATTACTTCACTGTGATGTCATTATTTCACAGTGATGTCATTACTTCACTGTGATGTCATTACTTCACTGTGATGTCATTACTTCACTGTGATGTACAAGACCAATACGATTAATCAAAGTGACCTCCACGACCATCCTTAATTGCGTGCAATTAACTACAGCGAGCAATGGTTCCACCAAAGTCCACCATTTAGACCCTGTTGTAATGCGAGCAATGGTTCCCACCAAAGTCCACCATTTAGACCCTGTTGTAATGCGAGCAATGTTCCCACCAAAGTCCACCATTTAGACCCTGTTGTAATGCGAGCAATGGTTCCCACCAAAGTCCACCATTTAGACCCTGTTGTAATGCGAGCAATGGTTCCCACCAAAGTCCACCATTTAGACCCTGTTGTAATGCCAATCGACCAGTTAATAGTTAGAGTCGCTTCCAAGGTCAGTGTTTGACAGACTGCACGATTCAGTTTCATTTACAAAATAGTTTTTCCAAACATTCATCGCAGAAATCAGACACTTTAATGGGTACTGACGTCATACCTCGTAAGAACTCACGCTGCACCCGGACGCTGCACCCGAATGCTGCACCCAGACGCTGCCCCCGGACGTTCGGTTGGTAGAGCTTTTGTAGTCGTCCACTACTTTTCGAAGAGCCTGTTACATGCAGCAATGTGTTACAAAAATTATCATATTGTAAATAGGTATACGCTATGTTCCCTCCCCATACTGTAATGTTTGAAATAAATTATACATAACGTATACTACACATTTGAAAGCCCGCTCAATTCTAGGATGCAGCAGTAACAACATTTTCAACGTTAATTACTGTGTTTATTTGTTTATTTGTATTTATGTGTTAGTGTTTTTAATTATTGTTTATCGTTCCACATCTTTAAGTATTTCATGCGTATGAACTATGAAGGAGCTAGAAACGTTGAATATCGTGTTCATAATTAAGTCAGAATATAAAGTTCATAATTAAGTCAGAATATCGTGTTCATAATCAAGTCATAAAATCGTGTTCATAATCAAGTCCGAATATCGTGTTCATAATTAAGTCATAATATCGTGTTCATAATTAAGTCATAATATCGTGTTCATAATTAAGTCATAATATCGTGTTCATAATTAAGTCAGAATATCGTGTTCATCATTAAGTCAGAATATCGTGTTCATAATTAAGTCAGAATATCGTGTTCATAATTAAGTCAGAATATCGTGTTCATAACAAAATCAGACGATTTGCATTACTTGGTTTTCTTGAGAGTTTTTCCAAAGGGCTTTAATATTGCAGAAGACTTTTTTTAGGAAGATGAGTGAGAAGTCATTAGTTTTGAGTAATAAAATGTTGAGCAGTATGTAAAATGTAACACATCTCGCATTGCACACAGCATGTCGCGCATCTTCTGCACGGAGTTGCGGCAAGCGTTTAGGCCTTGTACCAGCCAAGCCTGATCCAAAGAGCTCAGCCATAGGTCCCTGAATAATTTAAAAGTTAGAAAGCGAGTTCAGGTGAAAAATAATTGGTTGGTAACACCCTTTTTATATCATTAACAAGTCATGGAAACTATGGGATCAGTCATACGAAAGTATGCTATGTTTTGGTTTGAACTATGCAGTTCTTATTTACACTGGCTAATTTTAAATATCAAAAATATTGTATATAAAGCCATTTGATCATATTCCATAGCACTGTTTTCCGTATAAAGACTGAACGATCGGAATTGTTTCGTATGTGCTTTCTGTTATAGATATATAATGGCATGCATAAAATATGTGAAATATATAGTTGATATTAGGATTCAGTTACGGCGGTCCCATGTAGCTACTATCCGTTACATAGATAGAGACCTTATATCTAATTTACATGTATGTATTTACACATTTACACATTTGCATGTCTTCTAGACGTTGGCCTGTGAACATACAACCATAAAAACTTACCTAACAACATACAATTTGATTTAAATGAAATTTAAATATACCGCGAAATTAAAACTAAGTTCCATCTATTATCCGATAGTACATACTCTGCTAGTGCTAACCTCTCACATACTATGTAGAGATATGTGGTCTCAATGAAGTGCGATGCCAGTAGGAAACATACGTACATGCATATTGTCGAGCTTCTCGCTTGTCTTCCGAAGCATTCCTGCAACTATGCCGCCAAATTCTTCAGGTGCCTGAAAAAAAGGTTTCAAATCGTAATTGTCGATGCTTTCACAAATATTTAAATGTGCATATTGTTGATTGATGGAGTATTTTAAAGGGGAAGAAAAGAAGAAGGGTGTCACATTTTTACCTAAATACATCATTCCACTCTACGCACCTACCCAGTCTACATATCCTACCACTGTAGTCTTACTAGTTTTGCATTTTTCAATGCAAATGTTATATCGTCATGGACGAAAATTTATTACCTACGACAGTTTCACGAGACGGCTGTGCCATCGGTGCCCAAAATACAATACTTTCGCCTTTAGATTTGAACACCCTTGAAATGAATTTTAGGCGTTAAAGATTGTATATATGTTCAACGGTTTCCTTCTGTCGTATGAGGACATTGCTGTATTACATACATACATAATTGCATGTAATTTCATTGCAGAGGGGTTGAAAAAATGTACAAATTTAGTTTTTTGAAACTACTGGTGTGTAGTCAGCTGTTTTCAAATCTCTGTTGTTCTTGCTCATTCGTGTTCAGAATGCCAACAGAGAGCACATCGTCAGGGAGCACAGCATCGGGGGACACATCGCCAGGGAGCACACCGTTAGGGAGAACATCGTCGGGAGCATATCGTCAGGGAGCACATTGTCGGGGAGCACATCGTCAGGGAGCACATCGTCAGAGAACACATTGTCAGGGAGCACATCGTCAGAGAGCACATCGTCAGAGAGCACATCGTCAGAGAGCACATCGTCAGAGAACCTATCGTCAGGGTGCACATCGTCAGGGAGCACATCGTCAGAGAACACATCGTCAGGAAGCACATCGTTAGATAGCACATCGTCAGAGAACACATCGTCAGGGAGCACATAGTCAGGGAACGCATCGTCAGGGAGCACATCGTCAGAAAACACATCGTCAGGGAGCACATCGTCAAGGAGCACATCGTCAGGGAGCACAGCGTTAGGGAGCACATCGTCGGGGAGCTCATCGTCAAGGAGCACATTGTCAGAGAACACATCGTCGGGGAGCACATCGACAGGGAGCACATCGTCAGAGCACACATAGTCAAGGAGCACATTGTCAGAGAGCACATCATCAGAGAACCCATCGTCAGAGTGCACATCGTCGGGGAGCAAATCGTCAGAGAACACATCGTCAGAGAGCACACCGTCAGGGAGTACATCGTCAGAGAGCACATCGACAGAGGACACATCGTCAGAGGACACATCGTCAGAGGACACATCGTCAGAGGACACATCGTCAGAGGACACATCGTCAGGGAGCACATCGTCAGGAAGCGCTTCGTTAGGGAGCACATCGTCAGAGAACACATCGTCAGGGAGCACATCGAAAGATAACACATCGTCAGAGAGCACACCGCCAGGGAGCACATCGTCAGAAAGCACATTGTCAGAGAACACATTGTCAGGGAGCCCATTGTCAGGGAGCGCATCATCAGGGAACCTATCGTCAGAGAACACATCGTCAGGGAGCACATCGTAAGAGAACACATCATCAGGGAGCGCATCGTCAGTTAGCACATCGTCAGTTAGCATATCGTCAGAGAACACATCGTCAGGGAGCATATTGTCAGAGAACACATCGTCAGGGAGCACATCGTCAGAGAACACATCGTCAGGGAGCACATCGTCAGAGAACACATCGTCAGGGAGCACATCGTCATGGAGCACATTGTCATGGAGCACATCGTCATGGAGCACATAGTCATGGAGCACATCGTCACGGAGCACATCGTCAGAGAGCACACCCTCAGAGAGCACATCGTCAGAGAACACATCGTCAGGGAGCCCATCGTCAGGGAGCGCATCGTCAGGGAACATATCGTCAGAGAACACATCGTCAGGGAGCACATCGACGGAGAACACATCGTCAGGAAGCATATCACCAGAGAACATATCGTCAGTGAGCACATCGTCAGAGAACACATCGTCAGGGAGCACATCGTCAGGGAGCACATCGCCAGGGAACACATCGTCAGGGTACACATCATCAGGGAACACATTGTCAGGGAACACATCGTCAGAGAACACATCGTCAGGGAGCACATCGTCAGAGAACACATCGTCAGGGAGCACATCGTCAGAGAACACATCGTCAGGGAGCGCATCGTCAGTTAGCACATCGTCAGAGAACACATCATCAGGGAGCACATCGTCAGAGAACACATCGTCAGGGAGCCTATCGTCAAGGAGCACATCGTCAGAGAACACATCGTCAGGGAGCACAACGTCAGGGAGCACAACGTCAGGGAGCACATCGTCAGGAAGCGCATCGTCAGTTAGCACATCGTCAGTTAGCACATCGTCAGTTAGCATATCGTCAGAGAACACATCGTCAGGGAGCATATTGTCAGAGAACACATCGTCAGGGAGCACATCGTCAGAGAACACATCGTCAGGGAGCACATCGTCAGAGAACACATCGTCAGGGAGCTCATCGTCATGGAGCACATCGTCAGGGAGCACATCGTCAGGGAGCACAACGTCAGGGAGCACATCGTCAGGGAACACATCGTCAGGGAACACATCGTCAGGGAACACATCGTCGGGAGCACATCGTCAGGGAGCACATCGTCAGAAAAATCATCGTCAGGGAGCACATCGTTAGGGAGCATATCGTCAGAGAACACATCGTCAGGGAGCATATCGTCAGGGAGCACAACATCAGGGAGCACATCGTCAGGGAGCACATCGTCAGGGAACACATCCTCAGGGAACACATCGTCGGGAGCACATCGTCAGGGAGCACATCGTCAGGGAGCACATCGTCAGGGAACACATCGTCAGGGAGCCCATCGTCTGCTGCCTAGAATCTCAATGTGGCATTAGGCTGCAAGCATAAATTAGCAACAGGTGAGGCGCAACCCGACCAGTTGGTCGTATAAAACTGTACGGTTTAAGGTACCCTAAAACACAGTTCGACTGATGAATCTTTAAATGCGGTTTAAGGTGCCCTAGTACAGAGTTTGAGTGATGAATCTTTAGATGTGGTTTAAGGTGCCCTAGTACACAGTTTGAGTGATGAATCTTTAAATGCGGTTTAAGGAACCCAATTACACAGTTTGAGTGATGAATCTTTAGATGTGGTTTTAACGGTGAGCAGTTTCAGGACGGATGTGTTGTTGAAATGAAAATGATGGCAATTGGTTAAGAAGTTGCCAGAAGCTACCAGAACACAATTGACGGGACTAATAATAATACATCACCTCCATCAGCCTGCCACCACTAAGGCTTATTATGATTTGTTTCCTTGTATTAAAGGTCAATTTTATTACTTATTTTATAACGTCTTCGGATAAATTAACTATTGGCAGTGGGCTTAAGCAATAAATATTGGCATACAATTTGGTGGTTAGTAAGTATGTAATTGATTGATTGATTTGGGCCTCATTTCCACTAGTAAGTATGTAATACATCCTTATTGTGATGGGTTTCTTAGTTTGTTACGATCAGTTATTATTACTATTATTCAATCATTTATTTCCATCGTCTAGCAATGGGTTTTCAATTTTTTAAATATTACACATAAAACTTTATTCGCATAAACACTATTTGAATTAACTTAAACGACTGAAACATTTGGAACAAGAAAACGACAAAAACTTCAGTTAACACCTAGGGTAATTGGCAGAGCCAATTGTGATCAGTAGCAACATAGAAATCATATGTATCCTCAGAGTCATATGTGTATCCTCAGTATTAAGTGTTATGGTGGTGGTATTTGCGGACATGTTCAAGAACAGAATGCATTTTCTAGTTATTGGTACTATGTATTTATCTTATATCTGTAGACAAAGTTACGGCTTTGAATTGATCGGACAATAGATGTCCATTAAGCCTATTCTTGAAGTACGTGTCCGATTCAAGATTTGATTTGATTTGATTTGATCCCCATTTCCACCAGAGCCTCAACGTGAGTCATAATAGGCTCCCCCGTAGGGCTCGACGATCGTTGATTAAAGCAGGCTCGCACGCCTAAGTGTGCGAGGAAAAAACAAAACAACGCTTTCAACGTTAGAAAAAAGTGAAAGTTTTAGCAATAACAGACGCACGCTGGTGCGCAAAAGAAAAAACGCTTACTCGAAACGGACCTCCGCTTCCATTCTTTTTAGAACATTAACTGTGATATGTACGCACCTTAGTGCGTACAGGTAGCATC
>SDVV010011343.1:0-15882 GCA_016164225.1 Gammarus roeselii | reverse complement strand
TGCAAAAAAAAAAAAAAAGATTTAAGGTTAGGTTTAAGAGCAATTAATTTAGTGTATATATTCGTATATACAACAGAAATAAAAGTGAAGGAGTCCCCACCTTCATTACCCAGAACCCCGGGTAGGAGCCGTGGACCAAACCATGGGCAGGACCATGCCCTATCGGAGAGGGGCTGACGGCCCCTCCAGAGCGTCGCACTCAAACAAGTCTGCGAGAAAGAAATACGAGCCCCTAAGAAGTTTCTCATCGACAGGAGACCTGACCCAGATCGTAATCGACGACACAAATGAGCGCGTCTTGAAGCTGGATGCGAATATAACCGAAATGCAGAATACCCTGGGCAAGATATGCAAAAAGATAGGCCTTCCCGAGCTGGAGAAAGAGGACTGCCCGGCGCCCTCCAGTGAAGTCGGCGAACGTCTCACTAAACTCGAGAACCTTTGTGCAACTATGAATGCCCGACTGGAGGAGCTGATGAGGATAGAGGCCAGGGAACCCGTAACCCGTTCGTGTGTTTCCGCCTCTGCCCTTCCCGATAACATCGCTCTCCTCCCAGCCGAAACTCGTAACGCCCGAACACCGAAAAACACAAAGAGAAGACAATACACACGATTTGATGACCACAACCTATTCAACAACGGCCCAAAATTCCCCGAACACTTGAAAATTATGTTTGATGTCAATGACAGACCGGATATTTGCCTATATAAACTACGAGAAGAACTGGGCTCCATGACTGGCCGTCCAATTCTCAACATCACCGCCAGCGGTGACGATAGCTTTACCATTAAAGTACACACAAAACTTCAAGTGACACTATACTCTCCAGAAACAGAATATGCGAAAAACTTTGCAAAATCAAACCACACCCAACTTTTTCCACGAGTTCAGGCCTGATTTACATCGACGATCTCCCGAGTGATGAAGTCGACAAATTCATCACCGGACTCGTCCAATACGAGGAATGTATATTTAAAGCGAAAATCGCACCAAAAAGCAAACCAAGAAGAAACACCACCACGGCCCTTCTGCTTAAATTCAATTGCCCCACCCCACCTAACTACATAGACATACCTTTCTTTGACGCCAAAATCAAGGTTACACCCTTCGAAAGACGTCCGATGCGATGCTATAAATGCCAGAAATATGGACACACGAGCCAAAATTGTAACGGAAGAAAAAGGTGCTCACATTGCTCCCAGGATGACCACGATAAGCGAGACGATCCCTTGTCGTGCCCATCCGAAGAACCTCACTGCTTTTACTGCAAAGTAAACGGCCACCCTATGGGACACAAAGACTGCCCCCAGAACAATACTGAGAGAGAGATCCTGCAATACCAAACTGAGCACAAAGTCGGGCGACGAGAGGCTGCGGCCGCGATTCGCTCCCCCTAAGCTGACCCTCCCACCCAGGAGAGAAGATCGGCATCATTCCCTACCCACTTCCTCATAACGCTTATAGAAAGTGGTGCGAACAAAGTTGCCCCCTCAATGAACCCATTCGGTATGATGAACTCGCTTTCCAAACAACTGGGAGGCAGACCGATAAACATAAACCGGCAGGGCAAGAAGTATCTGGCCCACTTCGTTGATATTGAGCAAAGTAATGCTATACAAAGGATTAACAAAATAGACAAACACAAAATAGCTGTCGAAGTACATCCGTTCTTCAATGCTACAAGACTAATTATATACACTTCCAAAACTGACCCAAGGGCTTTGGCAGCAGGTTTAGCAAAGGATTATGGAGTCACCAACGTTTCCCTAGCAGAACGGATTAAACCACGAAACATCCACACCACCGCGTAACAAATCACTTTCCCAGGACGTGACGCACCGGAATTTATAGAAATCCCGGGCGAACATGGAAAAACGAAAACGCACCTAGTGGCGACATGGCCTGCTATGTGCAAAAAATGCCTGGAATACGGCCACGTCATCAAATACTGCAAACCATACATACCCCAACGCTGTAAAAGGTGCGCCGGCGAGCATGACCGAAAGGACTGCACAGCTTACCAACCTAAATGCTACCACTGCTCATGCCTCTATGAGGTAGGTTACCGCGACTGCCCAAAGCAGATGGACCAAAAAGCAATGACAATCATACTAAATGACCGCAGAGTCACACGAAAAGAAGCCATCCAAATCTTTTATGACGAAAACCCAAACTGCCGTAATTTAAATTATGCCAAAGCAGTTAAATTTACAACTAAGTCTACCCCAACAGACAATATTTGTGTACAGTTGACACAAACTACTACCATGACCCCAAAATCCCTCTCCAGTACTAACAATACCACAATCAGCCCAGCGACCGCCCTCGTAATAGAGGTGGGCGCCCCAAGCAACGAATCCACCAGTGCCCAGGAAAGCACTGCGATGGATGCTGCCTCTGTCGACTACGAGGAGATGTCTAAGAACCCGAACAGCAAAAGGCCAAGAGACGATGATTCCTTCGACTACGACCGCGGGATACGCGACACCCTCTCGCCACGAAGCAGCCTGACGTTCTATGGCAGCCTGACGTAAGCGCAAAGTGCGCATTCGAACAGGAGTCGAGTTCCCTTTGGGCCGAATTGGTGGGCAGGGCATCATCAATTTTAGTGGTGAGTTTCGGGGGGTGCATCTGGTATACGTTACAGATTGAACAATTAGTCATCTTTGATAGTCACTCCTCGATGGGCTCGTTGCTCGACCGCTAAGACACATTTACAGGGGCCATGATGAAAGCTTTGTAAAAGTAGCCGGCGGCAAACTAGGAATGGAACTCCGGACGTGGTGCTCGTCAGGTCCACTTGAGAGGAAATAAAGTTAGAGCCACGCACTTGAACTATTATAGTGTTATTAGGAGGCTCTGTCTCATTGCACGATATTTGTTCCTAAACGCCTTCAAGGTAGAACTACCTGGAGGCACTTTCATGGCTGATGAGCTTTTGTTGCACCCAACTGGCCGGTATACGTGACCATCAAACTGCCGGAGTGCCTTAGGCATTCGGGTTTTATGTCATCGGTGGGCAGTGGATAGGTACCTTGTGAGCCTGTGACGCGGTCATCAGAGGGATCTCTGGGTTTGAGGAGCCGTCTTGTGACTCGCGATCGCTCGCCTGTCGCTGGGGTGATTTTGAACAGCGTTACTGTAACCTTGCAGAGACGTATGAAGTGGATGTTCTGATCCAAATGTACGCTCGCAATCACCGTCACATAGCACAAAGTAATGTCTATTGGTATGTTACCAGTAAATTCAATGAGGCATATGACATTGCAAATAAGTGCTAAATGTAGTTCATTATTGTACAATTAAGTATGCAATGTAACAGGAAAACCACTGTTAGCATTGGATTTCAGTGTCAAGCATTATAAGCGTCCATAAAGATTTTGGGGAGGTAATACGCACTAAAGGGCTAAGTTGTGTGAGTGAGCGTATGAGGGTGTGAGGTGCGCCTTGCCGTCGGCCACCCCCCTTTCTGGAGTATGCGGCCTAGTGTCTGTATCAGTATATCTGGAAAATATGCACATGGCTGAAATGAATCCAATGTCGCTGAGAAGCCACTGTATGTTGTTGGGTTTTTAGAGCAACACTGACTTTTGACTCTCGGGACGTAAAGCAACCCATCTGGTTCAGATGGTTTGCTTTACGTGATGCTCTAAACGAGCTCTAAAGCTCAGAAGACTTTTGGTACAAAGATTTGCTTATAATGATGCTCTAAGAGAGCTATCATCGCAACAAAGACCTGCCTAGAATGATGCATTAAATGAGCTATCCTCGTTCAGCAGACTTACAGTACGTGATGTTCTAAACGAGCTATCATCGTTAAATGTACTTGCTATAAAGGATGCTCTAAACGAGCTATCATTCAGAAGATTTGTTTTATAAGATGCTCTAAACGAACTCTCATAGTTTGGAAGTCTTGCTTGAAATGATGCTCTAAACGAGCTATCACCGTTCAGGGGACTCGTTTCAAATGATGCTCTGAACGAGCCATCATCGTCCAGAAGTCTTTTTAAATGAAGTTCTAAACGAGCTATCATCGTACAGTAGACTTGCTATAAATGGTGCTCGAAACGAGCCATCATCGTGTAGTATACTTGTTATAAAGGCTATTCGTAAACGAGGTACCATCGTACAGAATATTTGCTTTTAAATGATGTTCAACACGAGCTATCATCGTTCAGAAGTTCGCGTTAAATCATGTTTTAAACGAGCTATCATAGTCCAGAAGGCTTGCTTTAAATGATGCTCTGAACGAGTTATCATTGTTGAGAAGTCTTGTTTTAAATGATGCCCCCTAAACGAGCTATCCTCGTTCAGTAGACTTACTGTGCATGATGCTCTTAACGAGCTATCGCTGTTCAGTATACTTGCTATAAAGGATGCTTTAAACGAGCTACCATCGTTCAGAGCATTTATTTTCATACTTTTAAAACTAAATTACAAGAATACGATATGGTGCGCTCCACAACCTTTTGTACCCTTCGTATTGGTTGGCGTGTCATCATTTGTTACGTGGTTTTGACTGCTAAAATGACAGTCCGACGCCGCTCGGCAGCGCGTTGTGGTACGATGCAAGATGGCGTCGGGCGGCACCCGACGCCGCTCGGCAGCGCGTTGTCGTCCGATCCAAGATGGTGCCGGGTGACACCCGACGCTGCTCGGCAGCGCGTTGTTGAACGATCCTACATGGCGTCGGGAGGCACCGGACTAGCCGCGCAGCAGCCTTTATGGGACGAAGCCTGCCCAGACGGCAGCCCGACGCCGCTTCTGCAAGGTGTACGATTTCAGATGGCGTCGGTGGCAACTGACCAGCCGCGCAGCAGCCTATCTGACACGTAATAATCTGCATGTAAGTGTGAAAAGCCGTTCGCAGACTGCTGACTTTATCACCGAACAGCAGTAGCAGGCCTCTGCCCATAGCAGTCATCTGCATATCGCAAGCATCCGCTTAGCGTGTGTCATTTGTTAGTCGGTTGTCATCCACCAGGACGGCAGCGCGACGCCGCTGCGGCAGGGTGTTGTCGTACGATTCAGGATGGCGTTGTCGGCAACCGACCGGCTGCGCAACACCCTATCTGACACGTAATAATCTGCATGTAGGTGTTGAAAGCTGTCCGCAGACAGCTGACTTCGCGACCAAACAGCAGTAGCGGATCTGCCTGTAGCGGGCATCGGCCTACGGCCGGCATCGGTCTGCCTGGCATCTGCTTAGGGCGGGCATCTGCCCTACGAGTAGGATAGAAAACCTCATGTTGGACGGTTCGCGAAGAAACGTCATATATGTCTTACTCATCTGCATGTTTGTATAAATAGCTGTCCTCAGACCGTTGAATTGAAAACCAAGCATCGACGGTGTCAGCTGTTTGCACGTGTCGTCTGCTAGTTCAGTAAAGATGGCATTTGCCGGCGACAGGCTTGTGTACCAGCTACAGCTTGAACGGTACGCATTCTGCAATTGCAGCTCGTATCTGGGGCTTTAGTGACAGTGGATCATTAATTCACTGCTCAGCAGGTGCAGAGACCGTTTCAGTCTTATTGGGCGGTGGAGCTGTAGCTGAGACAACCTGTTCCGGTGAAGCGTGAAGCATGAATGAATGATAAGGTATGACAGCCCTCACTGATATAGGGCGGGAGAGTGTTCGGATCGTCGATACAGTCGCAAGACATAGGACCCCGAATATCGGCCACATAGTCGCAAGACAGAAACGCTGATTTCGGCGGAAAGGTCGAACACATGAAAAAAATGATAATTTGAAAAGAAAAAAAAACATTTCTGAAAAATTTTGAGACATAAAATTTTTGAAAACGGTCGAAAACTACTTTCGACGAAGGTTATCGAGATTCTCTCACAAATTGTCTCTGTAATGCTCCCTCATCAAGATTATTTGAATAGAAGTAGAAGCGCATGCTACACTGCGGCTCTTACGAAGTGGCAGAGAAATAATATTTCTGTTAGCTCTCCTTATAAATTGACAGTTAGTGTCATGAGTATACCGTGAGTCGAAGCAATGCCAGAGACGGACGATGACTTGATGCAGCATTGGCTGCTGGTTTGACGTACGGTGCCAGAAGGACATTGACTCAAGTGCACTAAAAAACCTTGGCACTCGAAACTAATCTTGACATGTATGACAGCATGACCTATATTGTTCACCTACTTTATAAATATCACCACTTTCCATGGAACGACTAATGGAAAGCCCCAATGCATACCTGAATTGTTGTAGTACGAAATTATTTCAGTTCGGTTGTCCTGTGCGTTGGAAGCGGCTTTGTAGACGTTTTTTATTCGCGGTCTTGCGTTTTTTTATGAATGGTTCCTATCACTTCAAACAGTTTTACTTCACCGCTTCGTCAACTAAATAGGAATCTCGCAGTCCGTTTCACAGCACTATTTTTCATGACACCGTTCGTGCATCGTTGTTTTTCACTTATTGGGCCTAATTTATATATCAACCCCAGGCACACCACTTTAAGAGCACAGGTTCAATTTATCTGATCGACTGTGCGGGTCCCACCCTTGATTGACCCTCTCGGCTCCTCAGAATCTCCGCCAATAGCATCGCTCTCCGGTGCCATCGCGGAACACGCTCCGCCCAAATGTTTCCCTGATTACTTTGTGATGAGTTTTTTAGTAATCTAAAGTGCAGATGGAAATTTTGATGGAAAAAAAACATGAATTCATGACGCAGTGGGATGTAGAATGACTGGTTGTCCATGCGATGCAATTATACTGCAAAATTAATATAAAACTACGAATAAATTTTGAAACCTTCGTAATTGGATGCCAAGTGAATTTCAGCAATAAAAATGAAATGCCAATTATCAGTGTTTCGTTAAATGTGGTTATTGTACAATGCAAAATGTAATTATATTACAGGAACGTATACTTTGTATACTTTCTCAGGTCCATTCTAGGCTCTGACGGTCCGTTTACGTTTCTTTTCGCGAACACTTACGTCGCCAGTCCGCCCGTACATTTGAAAAGCTGACATACTTGAGCATGATTAGGGGTTAGGAGGTCGCTGGTGTCACTGAAACCCCATTCCTTGCTTCTCCTAATATTTTCCTTCCCCTTCCCGGCAACGAAAGGTTCCTCTTACGATTCACCCTCTCTATTTTTTCCCCCTTCGAGGTCTCGCTTGATTCACTTTCCCGGCCTATAGTTGGTGACCTTCCCGGATGCTGTCAGGCTACTTCATTCTTTGCTGAACCTGGACTGATCCACGTCGGCCTCTATCCTTCCGCTTCGACTGTCTTCTTGCATTCCAAAGAAGGAGGTTCCTTTATCAGCATCAGATGTGCTCTCTCTCTTCGATTAGATTCTTCTTTACACGGGAAGTTTCCTCCGTGCTAACGCTCCCAGGCTCCGCTTTCAGTTCGGTATTTTTTAGGAGGCTCTCTCGCCCCTTAGCTCATTTTCTTGACTCCAGTGCACTAGAAAACCTTGTCAATCGAATAGGGTGTTAGCTCATTCTCAACCCTCCCACTTTCCAGTGATTGAATGCCCCTCTCCTTCGTCTAAATCTCGCCCTAAGTTGAGTGAACCTGCGTCTTGAACACACTTTCATAAGTTACGTTACGTGTCTAGTAGGAGGCTTGCCGTTTACTGTAACTGAAAATCCCAGAATTTTCTAGTTTTTCGAAATTTCAGGAAGTCCAATGTAATCTTATCTATATTCTCGTTCTTCAGCGGAGAAGTGAGTTTTCTGCCCTCGAGCCTACTTTTCTAGCTTCTTTCAATGCTTCTCTACGGAGTCGTCTCTGTGGAATGGTACCTCTGGTTGACTGATGGTAGATTCCGACTTCTCGTCCTGTCACCTAGGCCTGTCATATTGTTCTCCGGCCTGCAAAAACTATGTTATAGAGGCCACAGTGCTGGAACGCGGCGGCAATGGTAGATATATCACATTGCTGCTATAGGCGTTATTTACATTGCCTTGCTTTGTAATTGGCTTTGACCGGCTCATACCTCTTCCCTCTCCGCGAGGCTCCGAGGTGCAAGAGCCGCCTATTAGGTACAAGACAGGGACCGTGCATTCCTGACAAATTACCGCCGAGGCTTCTTCGTGTTGCAGTTCAACATGAGAGTAGAAGATCGAGTACTGTCTGAAAAAAAACAATCTGATATGGTTGCTCCGGTCACAGCTTCCTCGTGGATAACAGCTCCTTAAAAGATGGCGAAAAGACCCGCGAGCATTTGGTATAGAGCCCACTACGCTTATATTTTAGAGGCGATTTAGATAACGTATTTACCAATAATACAATATGATGGATGAATGTGCAACAATTGTCAAGTTGATTGCAGTGATTTTTTTTTTAATTGCAGAATTTTAGCGAGTTATTTATTGTTGGTTGCCTAAAACGAGTCTCTTTTGTATGCAGGTCGTTGGCCAGATCGATATGGAGCAGCTCTCATCGTCCGCTTCCTCTCCCACCCCCTCGTCCGAGCGCGTGCTGGGAGTAGAGGCTGTTGGTTTCTGCTCTGCCAACCCTGCGCTCGCTGTGGTCACTGACATTACTGGCCTCATCGTCGTTTATGAGATGACCAGGCAGGTTAGTGGTGTCAGCTGTTTTCAAAGTGTGCCGGCACGTATTTACGACAAAACAAAAAACTTCGACTGCCAGGGTTCTCTAGCAAGCGTTGAGGCTCAGGTGGAAATGAGGCCCAAATCAAATCTGGCTAGCGGTTCCACAATAATTTTATATTTTGTCAATGCTGGTACAGGTACGAGTGGTATAATTGGGGCACAGCTCTTTCTTTAACTTGAATTCTTACAGATACTGACTCTAGGCCGCATCTCCCAGAAAGGGGGGTGGCCGACGGCAAGACGCACCTCTCACACTCGCCCAATTTAGCCCTTTTGTGCTAAAGGGCCCGGCCGGTAACCCCGCAACACGCTCAGGGTCACGAGTGTAGTCCGAGGATCCGTTGTCAGCAGCAGAGCCCGACAGTTTTCCCTGGTTTACCCTCCCCGCGTCCTAATGGCCGGGCCCCTCCACCCACGACCATATCGACAGCGGGATGCCAAGGGCGGGAAAGCACATCAAAGCAGCGTCAAAATCGACCATTCACAACATAGAAACTCTGCACCGCTTTTAACAGATGTCCGCCCACTCCATACAAACGCAACACCCTCCACAGCGCTTCCCTCTCAATCCTGTTGTATGCCTTCACAAGATCCATGAAGGCCCAGGACACATCCTTTCCGTTGACAAGGTACTTCTCACAGACCTGTCACTGTAAAAATCTGATCGGCACACCCTCTACCACTCCTAGAGCCACACTGTTCCTCTCCAATTACGCAGTCCGTACAGTTTCTAATCCTTTTGAGCAGCACTCTCCCGTACAACCTCTGGTGGAAATGATACAGATACAGACACTAGGCCGCATCCCCCAGAAAGGGGGGTGGCCGACTGCTAGGCACACAACTTAGCCCTTTTGTGCTAAAGTGTTGCTCAAATCAAATCAAATCTCCCATACAACTTACCAACCACACATAACAGACTAATACTTCTCGAGTTGCAGCATTCATTTTTATCACCTTTGTCCATATATAGCGGAACAATGCAGGCACTGCGCCACTCAATCGGCACCACGCCTGCCACAAAACACAAGTTCAGTAACCTCACCAAACATTCGACCATCGTTACTCCACCCTTCTTCAGGCACTGGGTCGCAACGCCATCCAAACCAGGGGCCTTCCCTGCTTTTATCACCTCCACCGCCTCCTGCACCTCTTCCCTGGTAAAGTCCGCCACAAGTCTTTCTCCCAGAACTGGCATCCGAGCACCACCACCCACAGCAACAATGTCAGCCTGTCTGTCATCTTCGACATTCAACAACTCATCAAAATACTTGGCCCACCTTTTCCGTAGATCACCACTTTTCAACTTCGTCTCACTCAGCGCCAACGCATCAAATTCCATTTACACAAACATCTCGCCAATCTCTCTCCTCCTTGCTTCCTTCAGACTACCACCACGCACATACTGCGACGCCCAACGATAGGGTTCGGGAGGCGTAAGCCTCTCCCCCCCCCGCCGCTCGTCTTGCCGTCTTCCGAGGGAGGAACTACGGGGGAGCCTATTAGGACTCACGTTGAGGCTCGGGTGGGAATGAGGCTCAAATCAAAATCGAGGGAGGATTTTTCAGAAGTAGGGATTGTTATCCCCATCGCTCTACCCCTATTAGTCGCCTTCTACGTCGCGCAGGGGTTTTGGTGGCATGATTCTAAACCCCTGACTCTGGTCCATTAACATGACCTGATTTAATTTAATCCGGTCCAGTGCACTAGAAAGCTTTGGCGTTTCAATCCTTATCTGTAAAACTGCCGGCCTCTGTGACTCGTGGGGCATAGAATTGAGGACCTACTTGGAGGACTAATCTTTAATCCTTAATTTATTCAGAGAAAGATGAAAATAAGTGCGAGAAAGAGTGAGGACCAACTGGAGCCGCTGTACTGTGCGCTATATGGTGGAGCTGACAGACTCGGCATTGCTCTGGTGTAGATCTATCCCTTTAGCTAAGGTAATCTAATCAGTAATAAGAGATGCTGTACTCAAATTGAACTTTCGACGTTAATGATTGCTTTGCTCAACTTGGAACAGAAGAAGAAAAAAAATCATGCAAAGTGACAATCATAACTACAGATGTAGACACTAGGCCGCATCCCCCAGAAAGGGGGGTGGCCAACGGCAAGGCGCACCTCACACCCTAATACGCTCGCACTCACACAACTTAGCCCTTTTGTGCTCAAGGGTCCGGCCGGTACCCCCTCAACATACACTCTGGGTCACGAGTGCAGTCCGAGGATCCGTCGTCAGCAGCAGGGCCCGACAGTTTTCACTGGTTTACCCCCGCCGCGTCATAATGGCTGGCCCCCCCCCATCCAGCGGGGTGCCAAGGGCGGGAAAGCACATCAGAGCGGCGTCGAAATCAACCATTCACAACCATTCTCCACTCACGCCTGTTCATTGCACGCTCTCTCGCCACCTCCACATTCATGTCTCCTTCCCAACGCCTGGTTCACACCATTCATCCACCCAAACTTTGGTCTACCTCAAGGCCTGCGACCACTCGCCTCAGCATTCATCACCTTTTCCACCAATCTCCCTTCATCCATCCTCTCCATGTGCCCAAACCATCTCGAAACACGCGAATCCACTCTGTCCTCCAACTTCTTCACCATCCCTGTTCTGTTTTGAACCACATCGTTGGTGATCCGGTCTCTCAGCGTTACTCCATCCATGCTCCTCAAGCATTTCATCTCGAATACATTCAACCTTCTTCTCTCCTCTGCTCTCACCCCCAAGCCTCAGCTCCGTAGAGCACAGTTAGGACAACAACACCCTCATACAGCTCTCTTTGCTTCCATCCCCAACGTCCTACAGCTCATTACACTCTTTATTGCACCCAGCACTTTACATCACTCCTTCATTCGCGCCTTCACTTCAGTTTCCACTAGTTCAGTTATCTCCACATGGGAGTCCAGATACTCAAAACACTGAACTTCCTCCACGAGCTTTCCATTTAGGGTGACATTAATTTTGCTCGCATCAACATTCCTCGAGCATCTCATTACTTTACTCTTACCGACGTTCACTCGAAGCTTCCTCCTCTCACACACTCTACCAAACTCAGACACTAGCCTACATAGCTTCTCCTCCGAATCCGCAACCAGGGCCGTATCATCAGCGAACAGCAACTGGCTCAACTGCCAACTCCGCCCATTCGCTTCCAACAGTTCCAAGCCACGACCCAGCACACTCCATCCATGTAGAGGTTGAACAGCCAGATCCATCACGCAGCCTTGTCTCTGTCCCACTTTCACTGTGAACCAATCACTCACCTCGTTCGCCACTCTGACACATGCTCGGCTGTCAGCAATCATATAAATAAATTCATAATAAATAAACCTGTACGTTTTGCCTTGATACACAACAATTTGTGGAGCCTGCTGAGGTTCGTAGCACGGGTATCTCAGCGGCACCGGTTGAGGTTATTGTGACTAATATCACAAAGGTGGGTAACATTCGGCCTGTGCGCACCGCCGAAGACTTGCCGCCTACCGAACAGGTGAGCAACGAAGCCGCTTAGGCTGCGCGACACATCACGCTGAGGTCTGTTCGATGATCGCGCCGCGTCCGAATTGGAGTCATCAAACGGAGAGGAAGTTTATTTCGTTTGACACGAGATGTGTTCAGCAATGTCTGGAGCATTGGTGGTGGACCGATGGATAAACAAGCGTGTTGAATGTCAGATGCGCGTTTGACTCTCATTTCGAAAGGGAATGGAGATCGCGTATTGACTCTTGTACCTTCCTCATAGGCCAAATATTTGACATGTGAGGTTGTACTATGTTCTGAGTCTGCATCAACTTCGCGTTGGGACTCCGGTGGAACATCAAAGCAACTACTACTACTGTGTTTTGATCGTGGCGAGAACAATACTCCCATTGTGTCGAACAGCCGTATTAACTGATTAGTCGAATTTGAACCACAAAATCAGATTAATTTATTTCCTTCTGTTGTTTGAAACTTTTTTTTTCATCTGAGTTTTTGTGAGTTTTCCTCTCAGTTTTTGTCACGTTCTAATAAATCGTTCAATTCAACATTCTATGCACAGATTGTCTGCATGTGTGCTTGAAAAATTATTTTAATGCTTTTATTTGTGAATTCTTCTTTTTTATTTGCGTTCCATTCAATGTTCATCTTCCTCCTCCCTGTGCAGATCGTTCGTCATGTCCTTCGCCAAGCCGCCGGTACCAGTCGCCTGGTACTGCCCCCTCTCTCCCCATTAGGCTACACGGGGGGGCTGGACGGCGTGGTCAGGTGCTGGGACCTGCAAGAGGGCAAGCTGCTCGCCAGATACACCGGACACACCGAGACTGTTCTGGGGCTCAGTATTGATAAGTAAGTTGTTAAAACTGATGTTCCCTAGTCCGTGGGCTGGTGTTTTATAGCAATAGCTTCCAGTGCTATGGCTGGGGTTCTAGTCAACGTTCTGACATCCGGTGTCGAAAGAACATCGACTCCAGTGAACTAGGCAGCTTTGGCACTCTAATCTAGTTAAGTGCAAGGCGTAGAGAGAGATTGAGCAACAAAAAAGTTATGGCTGGCATCTGCCCTGATCAGCGGCGCGTGACAAATTAGGACTGCCATGGTTGTCTTTCTATCCATGCACAGTTTACAAAGAGGCGTTTCGAATTTTATTCAGAGAACTGTTTCGGCTTGTTTTCCCATTTCCCGCTATTCTCGTGGGTAAGATTCTCTGCTTCAGTGCAGATCTTATGCATTGATCCACGTTTGTATTTAGATATTATTCCTTCGACTTAGTATTTAGATTTTATTCCTTCGACTCCTGCGCTCTCTGATCGAATCAAGCAAGAGTGAAAATATTCACAGAAATATTTATTTTCATCATTGATAACTGATCATTTCGTTATGGAATATGAGATGCTTTTTTTTTTGCTGTACTGCCCGTCACGTCTGACGGCATCCGTCTGTGTGCAGGTCTGGCAGCATACTACTCTCCTGCTCCGACGACTGCTCCGCCAGAGTGTTCAGCGTCGGCCCCAGCCCCAGCAGCTAACGGTAACCTGTACCCGCGTCTGCCGCCTCTGAAGAACCTTCAAGATTTCGTCCTGCTACGGCACATCTCCACTCAATGCTCGGCTTGCGTTCCATCAGCCGATAAGGTTTACTAATAGTTGACATACGTGGGGCTGTTTTTAAAATTAGCTTTCAATGACACGTGTAGAAACAATATTGTTTGATTCCCGGTGGAATTTCATG
Organism: Gammarus roeselii; assembly: GCA_016164225.1. Classification (NCBI taxonomy): domain Eukaryota; kingdom Metazoa; phylum Arthropoda; class Malacostraca; order Amphipoda; family Gammaridae; genus Gammarus; species Gammarus roeselii. The sequence goes on along the minus strand of SDVV010011343.1, from coordinate 2,087 downwards.
TTGAAGTACTTATGTTGGCCAGAATGTTGCAATGTATTTATTGATCTGCGTGGTAAAGTATTTTGAAAACGTTTGCCTAACCGGTGGAACATGGAAGCAAATAATAAATAAACGTTTGCATAAACTTGATGCAGTTCAACATTCAATTTAGCAACACTATTTTTCTTTTGAAAAAGTGCGAATTTCAATAAAGCTTTACTATGTCTGATGTCAGTGCATTATAATTACTAGCTATTCATTTCTACGGTTATCACTTTTTTGCTCCCATTGCGTTGGAACAATCTGGTGCAAATTTGTAATGCTTCTTCTGAAAACGATTTCAATTGTGATAACAATTTTGTTGCGCCATTTTCATTGAACGATTATAGGCGAGTTGATCCTTCTTGGCGTCACTGTCTGAGGGCATACATCCTCATAGTACTACTGTGACTGCCTTACGGGGGAGTCTCCATTAATTTCGCGTTGGGACTCTGGTGGAACATGGAAGCAACTGCTACTACTACTGTACTGCTGTGTACAAATGTGATCATTAGCGCTTTACATTGTGAAGCTCTGGTGGAAATGAGGCCCAAATTAATCAATCAATTTACATTGTGAAGGTGAAGAGCCATTTCAACTGGTGTCCCTTCCATAGTCGATTTGTTCTAGGTTTCTGTTCAAATATAATCACAGAGTGATGGATCAGACCATTATTGTTGTTGAATGTTTGACATATTTCACATCTTTTTAAAATACACCCAATGGTGCCAATGTGAATTTTGCTGGCATCTAAGGATACTTTGGAAACTGATTGTGATGATTGGCAACCCTGTAATGCATGGCAATCCCGGAAATGGGCGATGATTTGTCGATGTCTAGATGTAGCACTGGCTGCTGGTGTGACGTACGGTGCCAGAAGTACATTAACTCAAGTGCACTAGAAAGCCTGACAATCTAATCTTTCTTTTAACTACCTTTCAAAAACCGGCGTCGTTCATCCCACACACGTTGAGGTTCTGGTGAAAATGAGGCTCAAATCAAATCAAACCCACATGAACAACGCTTCCTGATCTGCCATATAGCTTCGAGATTCCTTTAGTTTTAGTCTGTGCAGAAATACTGTAGATACTGGGAAACGTGCCGATGTAGATTTGATTTGGGCCTCATTTCTACCAGAGCCTCAACGTTGTGTTATGTACCTATTCATCGATAAGGCAAAAAATTTGACGTATTTTCACATTTGTCTGGAATGGCAAGAAAAATTGACGGCGAAGAGATGAATACATAGTTACACCGATGTGTATTACTTCATTATCCTTTCATGTGCTTTTTTTGCTGCGTTTTCAAATTTATGGGGTTCTCTTTTTGGACAAGTGTTTCACTTTCTTGTGCTGGGACCTGAAACACTCTTCGGTTTGTCCCATGTTTTCAGTAGTAGTAGTTGCTTCCATTTTCCACCGGATTTGATTTGATTTGATCCCCATTTCCACCAGAGCCTCAACGTGAGTCATAATAGGCTCCCCCGTAGGGCTCGACGATCATTGATTAAAGCAGGCTCGCACGCCTAAGTGTGCGAGGAAAAAACAAAACAACGCTTTCAACGTTCGAAAAAAGTGAAAATTTTAGCAATAACAGACGCACGCTGGTGCGCAAAAGAAAAAAACGCTTACTCGAAACGGACCTCCGCCTCCGTTCTTTTTAGAACATTAACTGTGATATGTACGCACCTTAGTGCGTACAGGTAGCATCAAGATTAGTACAACGTCAGTGGCTACACGGGCAAATTCAGCTCCGAAAGCAACGCAACACAACAACACAATATTTACAGCTACGCGGTCTAGTTGTATAAATACAATTTATTCATTTAGGTAAGATAAAGACTCAGATGAACCGAAACGAATCTTCGCCTCCAACCCCTCAGAACCTCATGTATATGTCCATACGCCAGTGCGCACAGATAGTATCGTCGAAATTGGTACGTACAAGGTTCACGGCTACTCGGACCAAGTCAGCTCCGACAGCAACGCAACCCAACATTTACAGCCACACGATCCAGTAGTATTGGTAAAATATATTTACTCAGGAAAGACAAAGACTCAGATGCAACG
>SDVV010011342.1:0-15882 GCA_016164225.1 Gammarus roeselii | reverse complement strand
CATCAGTTATTGCATGCACAGAGAACAACATCAGTTATTGCATGCACAGAGAACAACATCAGTTATTGCATGCACAGAGAACAACATCAGTTATTGCATGCACAGAGAACAACATCAGTTATTGCATGCACAGAGAACAACATCAGTTATTGCATGCACAGAGAACAACATCAGTTATTGCATGCACAGAGAACAACATCAAACGATCATCTGAAATAGTATTCCCAGCTGGTCAGGAGCCCTTTAGATGTAAAGAATGATGAAATCTAACCACGACGAAAACATTGGACACACGTCCATGTGTCCTTATTTGACACATGTCCATGTGTTCTTATTTTTTGACACATGTCCATATGTCCTAATTTGACACATGTCCATGTGTCCTTATTTGACACATGTCCATGTGTCCTAATTCGACACATGTTCATGTGTCCTAAATTGACACATGTCCATGTGTCCTAATTTGACACATGTCCATGTGTCCTAATTTAACACATGTCCTATGGCTAGGAGTACCGTCTACATGAATAGTTCAGCCAAATTAAAATATTGTGTACACTTAAAATTTCAAATTCTTCCAAAATTTTGAGTACCATAATTAGATAAAATTATAAAAAAATGTCCTGATATCATTAGTATAATGGACTATCGGATATGTGTATTAACAGTTCCTTCAATATCTCCAATGCAGAAGAAGATGTGTATAAGTAAAGAGTCTTAGAATGCCAAGGCTTGTTTAGCGGTTTGAGCTTCCATATTTATGTAAATTTCCTATGTTACCTCACCTCGGTAAAATAGTAGAGCACATCGTTAAATAGAGTCTGCTGGATAGAAGCATGTCGGAACATGTTTCGAGTGGGTTATTTCTATCTTGGAGGGGCTATTGCCACCCATTGCCCATCCCAAATGGCGTAGCTGTAATCCGCCCTACTAGTTTGAATAATTGCAATTTAATATGCATGTACATGAACGAAATTAACTGGCGGGGGTGGAAGTCTCATATCAGTACTGTGTTCATTTACATAATTGACATAATTGTAATAATGTTAAAATACAATGATGTGTGACTCATGTGTTCAGACATTTAATAATTAGCGGATCATGTGTTCAGAAGAAAACAATGACTCATGTGTTCAGACATTTAATAATTAGTTGATCATGTGTTCAGAAGAATATAATGACTCATGTGTTCAGACATTTAATAATTCGTGGATCATGTGTTCAGAAGAATACAATGACTCATGAGTTTAGACATTTAATAACTAGTGGATCATGTGTTCAGAAGAATACAATGGCTCATGTGTTCAGACATTTAATAATTAGTGGATCATGTGTTCAGAAGAATACAATGACTCATGGGTTCAGACATTTAATAATTAGTGGATCATGTGTTCAGGAGAATACAATGACTCATGTGTTCCGGAATCTAATGATGAGGAACTCACTTGTTTAGACATAAAAATGAGTGGCTCATTTGTTCAGAAATGTAATAAAGATACTCGTAATAAAGATTGTCATGACTTCAGACTTATAAAAATGAATGACTTATGTGTGTAGACACATAATAATGTCTGGTTCACGAGTTCGGGCACATAATAATGCCTGAGTCCTGTGTTCAGACATGTGATAATATGTAACTCATGCGTTCAGACATGTAATAATGCCTAACTCCTGTATTCAGACATGTAATAATGTGTAACTCATGTGTTCAGACATGTAATAATGCCTGACTCTTGTGTTAAGACATGTAATAATGTGTAACTCATGTGTTTAGACATGTAACATTGTGTAACCCACGTGTTCAGACATGTAATATTGTGTAACTCATGTGTTCAGACATGTAATAATGCCTGACTCCTGTGTTCAGACATGTAATAATGTGTAACTCATGTGATCAGACATGTAATAATGCCTGACTCATGTGTACAGACACATAATAATGCTTGACTCATGTGTTCAGACATGTAATAATGTGTAACTCTTGTGTTAAAACTTATAGCAAGGGCTTGCTCATGTGATCAAAAATATAATATTAAGTGACTCACGTGATCAGACGTATAACAATGACTGATTTATGTATTCAGGCATTTAACTATTATTGACTCATGTGTTCAGACATATGATAGTGACTCATGTGTTCAGACGCATAATAATAGCTGATTCATGTGTTCATATATATTATGAGTGACTCATGGGTTCAGGAATATATTTACTGACTCATGTGTTCGGACATTATAATTTCTGACTCATGTTGAAGGCATATAATAATCAATGACCCATGGGCACATACATATAATAATGTGTGATTCGTTTGATCAGACACATAGTGGCTGGTTGCAACTTCTACCGAAAGTGATGGCGCCGCTCTGAACACGTGAGTCACCCATTATAATATGTCTGATCGTATGAGTCAGCCATTGATAAAAGTTTGAACACATGAGTTACGCACTATTAAATATATGGACACATGAATAATTTATTATATGTCGGAACGCGTGAGCCAAACATTTTTTATGATGTGTCTGAACACATGAGTCATTCATTATTATAAGTGTGAACACATGAGTCCCTCAGTACAGCGTAAGGTATCGTAATCTAGCCGCTACTAGAAGTGATGGCTCTCGTCGCTATCTCTTCTGAAACATCTCTCTTCGCTTATCAAACAACAACACTTTTGCCTCAACGCTTTCTCGAAGCTCTAGCATCAAGAAGCCTATCCTTAGAGGCTGGAACTATGCAGGACCGTCTAGAGCTTTGTCCAGAGCCCACAACTATGAAGTTATTGGAAACAGCTACTTCTTCAACAATGCTTATCAGACGGAAGAGGACCATGTTTGGACATTGATGAATTTCAAGAACCCTCGGAGTGACCACCTGAGAATCTCTTGTGTAGCTTATCTTGTAGATACACTGAATATGGTGTATTTTTGCAGAGGTTCGCTCACTCCAGCTGGAATTAGAATAAATAAAAATGCAAGTTTTGGAATGTTTGTCAAGGGTTCGATGGTTATCGCAAACCCTTCACTGGCTCTCAGTTCGAAAAGACAGAATAGAACCAAAAAAAGATCCAGAAAATGCCAGAAAAACACCCAGAAAAAAATGAATACATTTTTGATATGCTTGTCGAGGCGTCGCTAGTAATGTTACGCCCTCCGCTAGCTGTCAGTCATAAAAAGACCCATACTTTAGGAATCAGGTTTTGCTTTGTGATGCCGAGGAGCGGGTCAATGTAAGGTCACAGCACACGGACTGGTGCATGCAACACTTCAGTACCCATCATAAACGGGTGCTTATACTGAATAATTGAAATGGTGACTATACTATAGTTACCGCAACTACATTGGCTGGTTACGCTAATGTTGAAGATATGGATGCTTGCTGTGACCATACGGTCTCGCTGTGAGGGTTCTACCTACGATTATACCCTACGGCTTGAGATGCCTCAGATAAAAATCAAAATCATCTACACAACCAGCCCACCTACATAATCGCTTGATTTTTTTCGGGCGACTCACAAAGATAAATGTGGAAGGAAGTAAATATGATTTAATCAATGGAGTTCCAATGTCGTACATGGAGGATGTCCACAATGTCGTACATGGAGGATGTCCACAGTGGCGTACATGGAGGGATGTCCACAATGGCGTACATGGAGGATGTCCACAATGGCGTACATGGAGGGATGTCCACAATGGCGTACATGGAGGGATGTACACAATGCCGTACATGGAGGGATGTACACAATGTCGTACATGGAGAGATGTCCACAATGTCGTACATGGAGGGATGTCCACAATGTCGTACATATGAGAACGTCCACAATGTCGTACACGGAAGGACGTCCACAATGTCGTACATGGAGAGATGTCCTCAATGTCGTCCATGGAGCGATGTCCACAATGTCGTACATCGAAGAACGTACACAATGTCGTACATGAAGAGATGTCTACAATGTCGTACATGGAGGGATGTACACAATGTTGTACATGGAACTATGTCCACAATGTTGTACATGGATGAATGTCCCCAATGTCGCACATGGAGGGATGTCCACAATATCGTACATGTAGGGATGTACACAATGTCATACATGGCGGGATGTCCACAATATCCTGAGCACTGTTAGACCAAGAAATCTACCTAGATAGTTCTCAATTATTTTGTCCAAATCCCCTTTCAAGATATCGGAAAATGAATTTCTATAATATATCTAGTGACAGAAATTGCCCAGTTCTGGTCCTGTCCATGGCAACTGTGGCCTAATTAAGAACCGATACCACCACAACATCCAGCCTGCTTAAAGCTGGTTCTGACTGGACCTGTTCGGGGCAACTGTGGCCCAATTACGGACCGTTACCACCACGACTTCCAGCCTGCTTAAAGTTTGTCCTGACTGGTCCTGTCCGGGAAACTGTGGCCCAATTATGGACCGTTATCACCACAACACCTAGCCTGGTTAAAGCTGGTCCTGTCCGGGGCCACTGTGGCCCAATTATGGACCGTTACCACCACGACATCCAGCCTGCTTAAAGTTGGTCCTGACTGGTCCTGTCCGGGGCCACTGTGGCCCAATTATGAACCGTTACCACCACGACATCCAGCCTGCTTAAAGTTGGTCCCGACTGGTCCTGTCCGGAGCAATTGTGGCCAATTATGGACCGTTACCACCACAACATCCAGTCAGCGGGAAGCGCTGCCGAGGGCCTGGGGGGGACGTATCGTCATCACCACATAGAGTGGGACGTAGAATAAGGATTATTTATCCATACCCGAAGATATTTTGCCTTCGTCTTCGAATCAAAGAAGTTCATCATAAGAGGACTACAAGAAACCTAATATATATATACATGTTTTTCTAAAGAAACACATTTATTCAATTATGTCCTTTGTAAATGAATGGAAAACTGTATTTTCTGGGACGTCCGACGGCCAATTGAACAGAATGAAAGGGATTGAATGTGATCATTGAGTAATTAACATCAGAGGGTATGATATGTTCAGCGTCGGTGCTGACCCTTCATGAAACATTCCTTTTGGTATTCACTTGGCATGTCCATCTAAACGATATCTTGTGATAACTCGGTGAGATATCTTGGCGCTGCTGTTGATAACTCGGTGAGATATCTTGGCGCTGCTGTTGATAACTCGGTGAGATATCTTGGCGCTGCTGTTGATAACTCAGTGAGATATCTTGGCGCTGCTATTGATAACTCGGTGAGACATCATGGCGCTGTTGTTGATAACTCAGTGAGATATCTTGGCGCTGCTGTTGATAACTCGGTGAGATATCTTGGCGCTGCTGTTGATAACTCGGTGAGATATCTTGGCGCTGCTGTTGATAACTCAGTGAGATATCTTGGCGCTGCTGTTATTAAATTGGTACGGTTTTAAAGTTACCTACTAGAAATGCTGAAAAATACTTTGATTCCTCATCAGTTGCTTAGACAAAAAACAAATCTAGATGCACTTGAGTAAGTACTGAATTTTTCGCTCTTCTTTCCCAGATTCGATCGCCGCCAGCACCAGCAGCCCTCCACGAGCTCTCTACCGAGGGGTAAATATCGCTGCAATAATTCTCTAAAATTACATCATTCTGGTAGATTGTTAGAACAACATTTTCAGGGAACTCATTTCAGGAAGGATTTTGTCGTTGTTAAACAGATTGTTTCAATTATTTCGAGCTCAAAGCACTCAGATTTTCCTGGTAGATGTGACCGAACAGTATTGTTGCAAATTTAATTAGACAAGTGAATACTTCTGGTTTTCGCACTTGGATGTCATTCTTTTCCGATAAAAAATTGATAATTCATGGCCAATTGAAATACATAAAAATCCTGTCGTGTTCATACGATGGTGAATATTGGAGTATAGTTGCACTTACAAATTGTGATCCTGAAGTGCGTTCTCGCGATCAGATAAATTTATGTTAAATTCAGCTGCGAAATAAATACTACACGATTCCTTGTTTGTTCATGCACTCTCCAGAAGAAAAAAACACATCAAGTAAATAAATTTGAAATTACTTCCAACCGAGAACGGGAAGGAAGAATACGAACAAACGCGCTGTCCTGTTGATTTCCGGCCACGTTACTAATCATCCAAAGATTTCCTGTACGACTCCGAGTCGTATTTTCGCATCTCAAATAGAACGGGTCTCGTTGATATCCCTCTGGCGGGGAGCTTGTCGATGCACAAACGATGTTTCCATCTCAGTGGCCATTCCCTCCAGATTTAGGGGTAGGAATGTAAGCGAGATTTCCTCCCTTTTTTTGATAAATTAACAATCTACGATTGTTGGAAGGAGAATATCGGAAGGAGGGATTCTACAGAAGAAATCTTGTAAGCAGACATGCATTGTTCAGCAGAGATTTACGAAGGAAATTACAAGAAAATTCAGCAATGTATGCGAACGAAGTGTGTTTATATATTGAATTGATGAATTTATAAAAATGCTGATGTGAAATTCTTGTCGATCACAAATTCATGTTGATCACTGTCCTAATTTCCGCTTGCGTCGGTGAGAACAGTTTTGCCGGAAAGGTGATTTGAATCATTCATGTCGTTATGCAGATTAGCTTCGAAGATCATCCATGTCGCTTTGCAGATTATCTTCGAAGTGAAGTGCACAGAATAGAAGATAGTAGTACACTTTCAGTGAAATCAATTTCATGTCGCTTTGCAGATTGGCTTCGAAGATCATTCATGTCGCCTTGCAGATTATCTTCGCTGATCATTCATGTCGCATTGCAAATCTTCAAATTGCATCAACTAAGTGCATCAAATAGACAATTTGTTGATTTATCCATTGATGATAATGAAAATATCTTCAATTAGCAAGTATTAGGTTGGAAGGTTCAAAACTTCTAGTTCAGAAAGTGTTCCGTTCATCAGCATCAAAGTATCATTTATCACGAGTGTTCCAAGCGTGTTGTGGGAATTACGTTATTACTGAAGAGATATTCAAGTAAAATAGAGAAATTAGTAATATGCAGGATACTTCTAACAAATAGTGACAAGCAACAATTTTATAGTTTCATTTTTCAAATGGCAAAGGACTGCAAGCCCACATGTAATGGGAAGAAATTTGGAGATACTTAGTGTAGGTCAACATTTGGCACATAAAAAATAAAAAAGGAATGTTTTTTCTTAGTTGCTGTGTTTTGAGCAACAACTCTGATAAGATTAGATTCGATTAGATTAGAAGGAGGAAACAAAACGAGCGCAAGAGGTCATGTCGAGCTGTTTCTTGAAAACAACCCCTACAGCGTATTGCATTGAAATTAGGCTTTGAGGTCATCAAAATTGCCACACCGTCGCTGACTTATAGCTATTGCCACACCGTCGCTGACCTTTGGCTATTGCCACACAGGCGCTGACCTTTGGCTATTGCCACACCGTCGCTGACCTTTGGCTATTGCCACACTGTCGCTGACCTTTGGCTATTGCCACACCGTCGCTGACCTTTGGCTATTGCCACACCGTCGCTGACCTTTGACTATTGCCACACCGTCGCTGACCTTTAGCTATTGCCACACCGTCGCTGACCTTTGACTATTGCCACACCGTCGCTGACCTCTGGCTATTGCCACACCGTCGCTGACCTCTGGCTATTGCCACACCGCCGCTGACCTTTGACTATTGCCACACCGTCGCTGACCTTTAGCTATTGCCACACCGTCGCTGACCTTTGACTATTGCCACACCGTCGCTGACCTCTGGCTATTGCCACACCGTCGCTGACCTTTAGCTATTGCCACACCGTCGCTGACCATTGACTATTGCCACACCGTCGCTGACCTCTGGCTATTGCCACACAGCCGCTGACCTTTGACTATTGCCACACCGTCGCTGACCTTTAGCTATTTCGGCAAAATTATCCCGTCTCGCTTGGATGCAACTGAGACGGAAAAAACAGTAAAACTTAATAGCAAAGCACATAAAAAAACATGAAAAATCAGACATATCACATAATTTTCCAGGACAAAATGTACATCACATAATATAGGTAGACAAAATTTTCATCACATAATTGAACAGGATAAAACCTACGTCACATAATAGAACAGGACAGAATCTACGCCACATAATAGAACAAAATAAAACCTACGTCACCTAATAGAACAGGATAAAACCTACGTCATAAAATAGAACAGGATAAAACCTACGTCACATAATAAAGCAAGATAAAACCTACGTCACAAAATGCAACAGGATGAAACCTACGAGACATTATAAACCAGGTTTTATCCTACAGCATAGAATACAACAGGATAAAATCTGCGTCTCATAAAAGAACAGGTTCTAACGAATAATAATGCAGGATAAGACCTACATCAACAGACTTTAAACCCATTAAAAGTTTGAGAAAACTTTTAGGGCATGAAAGACAATTCGAGCCCTTCTTGATGATAGACGATGGGCAGAGATGGGTAGGCGCTGGACTGTGATGAGTAGGCGATGGGCAGTGATGAGCAAGCTATTTACAGTTAAAAGTAGGCGATGGGAAGTGATGAGTAGGCGATGGGCAGTGATGGGTAAGCTATTTCCAGTGAAGAGTAGGCGATGGGCAGTGACGGGTAAGCTATTTCCAGTGAAGAGTAGGCGATGGGCAGGGAGATTTCTATTCCTACACAACCTGTTAATGAACTATTCCACAAGAAATGAACATAAATAAATGTTAATTATTTTGTAGGGTCAGTGAATTTCTTGCACACTGTTCTCTGTATGGACCAACCCTCAAATCCCAATACTGAACTTGTAGGTCCGTCTCCCGTGACAGCTTCTCTCCGACCGCCAAGCCTAGCCGGAGCCTAGCCGGAGCCTAGCCGGAGCCTAGCCGGAGCCTATCCGGAGCCTAGCCGGAGCCTAGCCGGAGCCTATTCGGAGCCTAGCCGGAGCCTAACCGGAGCCTAACCGGGCCAACGTAGAAGTAAAACGGTCTAACCGGACAAATTAAAATAATGTGAGGTCCAAATTCAGACATGAATGCATCCAATGATCAAAATACATATCGGTCACACTTAGAGCTAGGTACCAGTCGAGATACATCTCGGTCACATTTAGAGCTAGGTACCAGTCGAGATACATCTCGGTCACACTTAGAGCTTGGTACCAGTCGAGATACATCACGGTCACACTTAGAGCTAGGTACCAGCCGAGATATTACCAAGGCAGAGTCATTCGGTGAAACGAAAGCACCCTACGCTCATAGTAAGCAAGGAATGCAAGGAATACAATAATAAAATGAGGCAGGATAGGGCCAAGGCCCTAAACAGTACAAAATAAATGACTAAAGTGCACTGGCCTTCGCATGAAAAAAAACTTTCATAACTCGAAACTCTAACAAACGCTATGGGCGTCTCGACCGCAAGTCGAGGGTACAGGAATGTCAAGTGGGAGGGTAGTTTGTAAAAATTCTGAAGGCGAGTAGTCAGTGAGAGCTGTGGTTCTATACATACATATCTACCTTTATATAAGAAACATAACACAATTATGCGTAGCCGAGGGGTAGTGATGGACGGTTCATAAATAAATGAAATCGAAAATTCATGTATTATAGTTCATTTGTCGTATCTCGTTTAAAATTCCATTTCTTACAAATACCGATTTATGACACTTCTTAACCCATGGAGAAACAATGTATACTCTCATACTTCTATTGCTTTTGATACCGGTTAACTTTTTGTTGTGACAATCACACTATCTTTTTATCAATGTAACCGGATTGATTAAAGACTAGGAACAAACCAAATCACCCGTTATAAGAGAGGTTCGTCAGTACATTGACTGACGAACATAACGCAAGGGCAGAGTCTTCAATGCAATATTCACCTTGTCACCGCGCAAGGGCAGAGTCTGCAATGCAATGCTCTCCTTGTCACCGCGCAAGGGCAGAGTCTTGTCACCGCGCAAGGGCAGAGTCTTCAATGCAATATTCACCTTGTCACCGCGCAAGGGCAGAGTCTGCAATGCAATGTTCTCTTTGTCACCGCGCACAGGCAGAGTCTTGTCACCGCGCAAGGGCAGAGTCTTCAATGCAATATTCACCTTGTCACCACCCAAGAGCAGAGTTGTCAATGCAATATTCACCTTGTCATCACACAATGGCAGAGTCTTCAATGCAATAGTCACCTTGCCACGCGCAAGGGAAGAGTCTGCAAGCAATATTCACCTTGTCACCGCACAAGGGCAGAGCCTGCAATGCAATATTCACCTTGTCCCCGCACAAGGGCAGAGTCTGAAATGCAATATTCACCTTGTCACCGCGCAAGGGCAGAGTCTTCAATGCAATAGTTGCCTTGCCACGCGCAAGGGCAGAGTCTTCAATGCAATAGTCACCTTGCCACGCGCAAGGGCAGAGTCTGCAAGCAATATTCACCTTGTCACTGCGCAAGGGCAGAGTCTGAAATGCAATATTTACCTTGTCGCCGCGCAAGGGCAGAGTCTGCAATGCAATATTACCACCCCACAAAATGTTACCAACATTGCCTCACGCTGCGAATTGCCTCTGTAGCTCGTCTTTGGGATGGAACTCATTCATCGAGGCCTCCCTTCTTAAACATTCAGGTCACAATTGCCCCCTTATTTGCTGGCCAGCTTTGTTTGTAAATTCTCTTCAGCGGCACCTGCGAGTGAGATGCTTTTAGAAAGCCTGTTTTCTTTGGGTATAGAATTACGGTTCATTTGCATCGAGCTTTGTTGCTCCTATTTGGTGAAGGAAAAGAGGGGGCAGATTTGAGGAAGATCAACATTAATTCATTATTCGTGCCATCGCGGTCTGATTGATGCGGCAGTGTGTGTCTGTTTCTACAAAGTTATCAGATTGTGGGGGCGGCCTATGTTTCTATATAGTGGTCATATTTGCAGAGACAACATAACGGAAATTTTGTCGGCAGTTGGATATTATTACATGAAAACGGGAGCGTGAGCTGTTTGTGGGATTAAGAAATTTCCCAGGTAGAGAAAAAAATAAGAAAAGACATTTAAGGTATTTAAAAAGGAAGTGAAATGTATAAAAAATGCTGATCAATTGATTGCCGTAATAAGGCTTGGTAAATAAAGCCATTAGCGTTCTCATTTTGAGTGGTTTGAATGTGCGCGTGTTGGTTAACAGATAACCAATAATGTTCCCTTGTGCATTTTACAGATACAGAGAGATACAGAAACTAGGCCGAAATCCTCCAGCAAGTAGGTGGCCCACGGCAAGGCGCACCTTACACTCTCATACACTCGCACTCGCACTCCTTAGCTCTTTTGCGCAAAAGAATCCGGCCGGGACCCCGCAACACACCCTCCTGGGTCATGAGTGCGGTTCGAGGTCAGTGTCGGCAGCAGGGCACGACAGCGTGACTGGTTTACCACTGCAGCGTCATAATGACCGCCCCCCCCTCCCACTGCTCATGACCATCCCGTCTCTCAACGATATGCCTAGGGTGGGAAAGCACATCAGGGCAGCGTCAAAACTCATCCGTTCACTATCATTCTCTACTCACGCCTATCCAGTGCACGCTCTCTCGCTACCTCCACACTCACGTCTCTCCTTCCTAACGCCTGCTTCACACCATTCATCCACCCAAACTTCGGTCTCCCTCTAGGCCTACGTCCTCTCGCCTCTGACTTCAATACCTTTTTCAACAATCTTCCTTCATCTATCCCCACCATGTACCCGAGCCATCTCAAAACACGCAAATCAACTCTATCCTCTAACTTCTTCGCTATGCCCGTTCTGATGTGAACCACATCGTTAGTGAGCCTGTCTCTCAGCGACACTATAGCCATGCTCATCAAACATTTCATCTCGAAAACATTCTAGCTTCTTCTCTCCTCTGCTCACAAACCCCAAGTCTCAGCTCCGTACAGCACAGTTGACACAACGACACCCTCATACAGCCCTCTCTTTGCTTCCATCCCCAACGTCCTACAGCTCATTACACTCTTCAGTGCACCCAACACTTTACACCCTTCCTTCATTCGCGACTTCACCTCAGTTTCCACTAGTTCAGCATTCTCCACATGGGAGCCTAGATTCTTAAAACACTGAACTTCTTCCAACAACTCTCCATTTAGGAGGACGCTAACTCTGCTCGCATCGACAGTCCTCCAGCATCTCATTTCTTTACTCTTACCCACGTTCACTCGAAGCTTCCTCCTCTCCCACACTCTACCAAACTCAGACACTATCCTACATAGCTTCTCCTCTGAATCCGCAACCAAGGCCGTATCATTAGCAAATAGCAACTGGCTCAGCTGCCAGCTCCACCCATTTGCTTCCAACAGTTCCAAGCCACGACCCAGCACACTCGCGTTCACCTCCCTGACCACTCCATCCATGTAGATATTGAACAGCCAGGGAGACATCACGCAGCCATGTCTCAATCCCACTTCCACTGAGAACCAACCCCTCACCTCGCTTCCCACTCTGACTCATGCTCGGCTGCCAACATAGTAACTCCGCACCGCTTTCAACAAATGTCCACCCACTTCATACAAACGCAACAGTTTCTTCCCTGACAATCCTGGCGTATGCCTTCTTCAGATCCATGAAAGCCCAGAACACGTCCTTTCCCTTTGCAAGGTACTTCTCACAGGCCTGTCTCACTGCAAAAATCTGATCGGCACACCCTCTAACACTCCTAAAACCACACTGCTCCTCTCCAATTACGCAATCCGTACAGTCTAATCCTTCTGATCAGCACTCTCCTGCACAACTTACCAACCACACTTAATAGACTGATACCTCTCGAGTTGCAGTATTCATTTTTATCTTCTTTTCCCTTATACAGTGGAACAATGCAGGCACTGCGCCACTCAATTGGTACCACGCCTGCCACAAAACACAAGTTCAGTAACCTCACCAACCATTCGACAATCGTTACTCCACCCTTTTTCGGGCACTCGGTCGTAACGCCATCAAACCAGGGGCTTTTCCTGCTTTCGTCACCTCCACCGCCTCCTGCACCTCTTCTCTGGTAATGTTCGCTACAAGTCTCTCTCCCAAAACTGGCATCCGAGCACCACCACCAACTGCAACAATGACAGCCTCTCTGTCATCCTCGACATTCAACAACTCATCAAAATACTCGGCCCACCTCTTCCGTACATCACCACTTTCTAACAACAGGCCGTTTTCATTCTTCAGCACTTCCTCCTTTCCGGTCTCTCTTTTTCTCGCCCTCTTCACCTCTTTCCAGAACATCATTTTGTTCTCTTCAAAATTCTGGCTCAACAGTCTGCCCCACCTGGCATCGGTGTCCCTTCTGACTCTACTCGCCATCCGCTTTGCCTCGTTTCTTCTCTCTTTATTGCCTTCATATGCCTTCACCGACTTCACCTGCAGTCACTCTTCAATCGCTCCTCTTTTTCGTGTCACCGCCAGTTTAACCTCCTCGTTCCATCACTCGCAACCTTTCCTTCTGCACCCGCCCACACGGCGCGCACCCCACACATTCTTCACACATCTCAGCAACGCATCTTTTAACGTCTCCAATTCTTCCTCCACATCTCTCAGGTCCTGTCCTTTCACGTTGTCATATTCTTCTCTCAACGACTGTTGGAACTCCTCTGCTCTGCTTCTCCCATTCAGTTCATTCACTTTCGCTACAACTCTCTTTCTCCTCTCACTCTTTTGTTGCCCTTCCACCTCTACTCCACTCATAATCGACCTTCCACCAGCAACCATAGACCGCTTACACACTAACCATGGACCGTTTACACGCTAACCATAAACCGCTCACACGCTAACCATAGACCGCTTACACGCTAACCATAGACCGCTTACACGCTAGCCATAGACCGCTTACACGCTAACCATAGACCGCTTACACGCTAACCATAGACCGTTACATGCTAACTATAGACCGCTTACCCGCTAACCATGGAGCGCTTACACGCAAACCATAGATCGCTTACCCGCTAACCATGGAGCGCTTACACGCAAACCATAGACCGCTTACCCGCCAACCACAGACCGCTTACCCACCAACCATAGACCGCGCTTACACGCTAACCATAGACCGCTTGCACGCCAACCATAGAAAAAAAATGATGTAAAAAAAAAATCCAAGATATCGTTAAAAAAAAATTATTCAGAGCAATATTATATATGACTATATTAATAATATTATATTTTACTGAATTACCTTATATTTAATCTATATTTAGAGTTATGTTGGTGTAACTGCATGTTCGTCTGTCACACATGCACAACCTGGACACGAGTAGGAAAATGCAAATAATTAAACCATGAATTTTAATGATGATATTTCGTAGGAAGGATATGACATGGAAATAATCATGAAGGTATCCAACATTCATTGAAGTTTTCAAGGTGAACAAATTTTCGTTTACAACTCAGACCTTTTTAATTGATTCGAATCCAACCTAACCTAATTTTCACGAATGCTTTGAAGTTCTACGATAATATGATTGATGCAATATTGAAAACGACTGACATCGAGCGGCAACGAACAATAAAGGCATATTCCGAGAATTATTTTTCACGTCGTGAAATATATTTCGCTCACTCCTTGTCGACAGCCGGTGGTTCATGTGATCAATCACTCTCGACAACTGGTGGTTCATGTGATCAATCGTTCACAACAGCTGGTGGTTCATGTGATCAATCGTTCACAACAGCTGGTGGTTCATGTGATCAATCACTCTCGACAGCCGGTGGTTCATGTGATCAATCACTCTCGACAACTGGTGGTTCATGTGATCAATCGTTCACAACAGCTGGTGGTTCATGTGATCAATCACTTCCGACAAGTGTCCCACATTTCAGTACCAAGTGTCCCACATTTCAGTACCAAGTGTCCCACATTTCAGTACCAGGGCTTGGTGTTTATTTTACTGCAATTCATTCTCTTTTATTGTCCTGTTCGGATGTGAACACTATATTTAAATTAGCTGTTCCCAATAGGATAAGCAGACAGAAGAGGGCATGGTGGAGTCGGTGGAAAACTTGGGCCTCACAATATAATTTGATATTACGAATACGACGACATTGTCCACGTTTTTTTTTTTCGTGAGGCAACTTATATACTATAATTTTACATGATAAAAATAAGAGTTGTATCACAAATACGATATGAGGCCGGAGTTGAGCTGATTAGAGATTTTTTTAGTATTATACTTCAAACAATGAAAGCAGATGCGACTCATTTTTTCGGCTCACGCTGGTCAAGGCGTCTTGACGCCATGACCAGCTACTGCTGGGGTGAATAAGCGCTTCGTATTCTAGATACAGCTCAAAATAATGGTGGGATAGAGCGTGCACGAGCAGCAAAAAATAATGGTGGGATAGAGCGTGCACGAGCAGCAAAAAATAATGGTAGGATAGATCGTGCACGAGCAGCTGATTAGATAGCTAAAAGGTTGGAGGAGCGAGACAGAAGCAGATAAATAATCGGTATCAACTAAATAATTGTTGTATCACGAATAAAAAGCAAGTGGAAACGAAGAATGTTTCTGTAACAACACAACAAGTTTCGAACGCGTCAACTAAATGCCGCATCAAGAGTGCCTTGTTGGCATTTAGACCTAATTTTATTTGTCGTTCCACCAACAAGAACCTTAAGCTTGATAGGTTCTTGATGGTGGACTGCCAAAAAGTAGAGGCCATCAAGAGGTAGAGGTCTGAGCATCAATGCCGTACATCACACAATTGGTGATCGCAACTAATCGAAGAAGTGGACAATGAATTTCATGCATGAAAAGTCAATCGAAATTGGCATTCCGCGCGCCGGATTGGTTGCTTTCACTCCCGGCAGGACTGCTCAGCCTCTCATGGGGTCTTTGGACCGGACACATGGACGTGAGCCGGAAGCATGAACCGATGACAATTAACGAAATAAAATCAAAAGTGGAATACAGATATACAAA
>SDVV010011341.1:0-15883 GCA_016164225.1 Gammarus roeselii | reverse complement strand
CTGCGCTTGTTGCCAGTTTTGTCAGAATATTTCTCTTAATCATATTGTTGCGCTGCAACTATAATTGTAAGCTGTTTGTGCTAGCTGAACGAAATGTTGTTTACTACCTACAGAGATATGCAACAATATCAAAATATGTGATTGCCTAATCGTAATAGGCCTGTGATGCACCTATAATGCGTTTAGTGTTATTAAAAAAAAATAATGTAGGGTCGATCAAGGACCTCTACAGTACCATGCCTGTATGCACCAGCGGCGAATATACCACAGCTGAAATTTGCAAATAATTCTGTTTTCCGTAATGTTATCGATCTCGCACAAAAATCTGTGAGAGCCTACCAGAGTCGATGATGCTCGTGCCCCACTGGGAGCTTGCGATAACTCGCGTCTAGGCTCCGACGTACAAGTCGCTAATCTAATCCTTTACCGGCAGACATGCCGATACGCAGGCACAGCCCGAAAGCCAATCTGTGTAAATGAGTAGGTAATCGCAAAACTTCAGCAATAATAACAGAGCAACTAGCACGGTCTCCAGCAAGTTGGTTTAACAGCACTGCTCAAGCTTAATATATCTGCACATATTAACATATGAATGTATCAATGGATTTCCCTCTCAATGCGCAAATTGTTCTTCACTTGTTTTAGGTCGGATCAATCCCTGTGCCTCATCGTTTGTTTACAAATTTGAATTCCTGATATGTACATGTTGTGGCGGTGTAATCGTTGTCTCACATAAGAAAACTATTTTTCTCTCATATCTGTATTTCTGTAAGGTAACAATGTATTCCAAAGAAGATCTAGAGTCCATAAAGAAGAATGAACTTCAGAAAATTGTCAAGAACTTAGGCCTCATAGGCCTGAAATTGAAGGTGTGTGAGCCAGACCTAAAACTGGTATCAAATGGTTCGGTCAAGACCTCCATGACTAAAATCCTTCGCTAAACTAGACATCAATTAGTTGTAATCTAGATCAGTAATTTTTTTTCTCTAGTTATCAAGTAGCTTATTGTACAGGGGCACAAGGTGAACTGCGTTTTATTCCGGTCACTTGAATGTAAACTTCCATAACCTCCCACCGTTGTCAAGTTGCTGCTAATGTTACAGAATAAAGTTTTCTGCTTATACTGGTACATTTTTATGGATCAATCATATTCATAAATCAATAAATGAACTCGTCAGTTTATGTTTAGGATTTAGCATTGGAATGCAAGACTAAGCTAGCAAATACTTGGCTCAGTGTGTCTTAGAAAAACATTTTTCTATAGAATTTGCCACCTGTGAAGGTTCAACTTGTGCAATGAAAATTGACCTAATTTTCTATAGCTATAATTCAGAGCTCCAACCACTTTCTGTCTCCATAGTTTTTTTTTGCAATTTGTTAACTGCATAAGTCTAAGACAATAAAACATAGCGGTGTTAGAAAAATGTTCAATAAATGGAGTTGATTGCATTTAATCAAGGCCAGATTCTTCTTCGACAACTTCAACAAGCATTGAAAGGGTTAATCCCCGCAACTGACTAATCAGACCCCTGTTCACAAATTGACTCAGTCACGTCAGTGAATTCGAATATTAATAAAAAATATTTGATGCACATGGAATCCTGAAATGATATGCGCGTGAAGACACCTCTCCAAAACATTGCATGCAAGACAACATTGCACCTAAACAACTTCTTTAATTATTTGTTGTTCTACAATTTGATGCATGCAGTTTCCCCCAAAGTATGTAAATTCAAACTGACACTGAAACTCCTGACCTCTGCGGAACAACATCATTGAAAAACTAGTAATATGTTTGACTGGTTGGTTTGGATTAACATCTGTCAGAGAAACTAGGAAAAACCAATATCTCATTCAGAGTGGAAATGTCCAATGCAGATCAGAGTTCTTCCAAATAGTGATATTTGCAGAGTTATGGAAAATTAATTGACCACGGAGCTGCAAATAATTATGGGCACACTGCAGAGTTTAGTACCAACGCAATAACTCTGCGAAGTTGTTGTGCCAGGGGGGGGGAAGTCACAGAAGTTTATATACATAGTTGTGGACAGTGCAGGCTCTTTCACTTCTGCTGCAGTCAAGATCCTGACCTACAACGCGTAGGTCAGGAAGTATGAAGCGCAACGATGGCAAACGCGCGTCTTTTCAAATATCACGTAGTTCAGAACCTTGCGGTGGATTTTAGTGGTAGGACAAATTTTAGCGGAGTTGCTGCGTAAAGTCAGCATAGTTCAATAATAAAGGCAATAATTTCAATGATATACGACGGAATTATTGATGATAATTATTGCGGAGTTATGGGTACGTCTGATATGATACAAGTACTTTTTCCTCCCTGGTATCCCATATTATAGCTTGAGGAACAAGAAATTTTGGTTCACTATGCTAGCATAATTATTTTGAAGATGAAGTGTTTCAGTGTTTTGTTTAAATTCAACAATAACTAGACTGATATAAATTTACTCCTGGCCTGGCTTGAATAACAATTCAACGTTCCTGCAAATTGGTAGTAGATGAAAACATACATAGACGTCACACATATTTGTTCAACAAGTTTGTTGGAAGGTTCATGTAACAGTCAGCAAAGCCGATTTGCGGAATTACTTATAACTGTCGTCAGTTGATTGGACGGAAGATATGTGACCGATGTTGTTAGTGATGACAATTTTATGGTAAGAATTGACAATGATTGTTAATTATAATATACATACCTATCCAAAAATAGAGTTTTAGATGTTACACTGTTTTGTAGGACGTGTGCTTGTAAGCGCGGTCATCCCAAATTTCATAAATGTTAATGTAAATATCCTTGCCAGCATCTTGCAACAGCAGCGCACATAGCTACACAAACATGCTCTGCAAACGCATGCTACGGTCTTGATATATAGATCTCAGCTTTTGAGGCACACAGTTGGTTTGATTCCTAATATCCAGTCATAAAAATACTCGTAATGTTCCAGGTTTCTTAGAAGTGCTGGGGTAGTCACCAGCATTGATGCGGTCATATATGCTCACCAAGTCAACAAGATACCATTTGCCATGTGGTTGGGATTTTGCCTCCGATCATTGCCCAACCTTTTTACTCATTTAACATCTTTGTATTTATTTTTTATATTTATACCTCTACCATCTTCTGTCCACTGGAAGATCAAGTTTTTTGATCTTACCACAACATCCAGACTGGGGATATTGGGGGGGGACTTGTAATTATATTTACGATAGTTTACCTATAGGTTTTCATTTGAATGATGCTATTGTCTTCAAAACTGTCATGTCTACGGTGTAGATACAGTTGACAGAGCAAACTACATTAATTCCCTACCTCATAGTAGGTTAGTCTACAACTATCACTGGGTCACTGTATTAAACTAGTCGGTTAAAGTCTTAGTTTAAACTTATCGTTTCTTGAAGATCTTGGGCGCATTATCCATTTGGTCGGACCTCGCGGCCTCACACGTCCGTTTCTAGTCACAGTTCAAAGGCAACAACAGCCCCCCTCAGATTGGGGGAGCCAACCTTTTGGCATACAACGCCATCTAATGGTGGTGTTGGTAGACTTATTTGCTTACATGGCTACGACCACGGTTTAACGCTTCCACTCGAAAGATCACATCTAGCTACTGTACTATAATAAACCTCATCATCTCCTACATAGAAATTTATTTTGAAAGATACTTATTTGCATTACTTCATTCTCATTGACCTATACTACTTCAGTCTTAATTGTTTACATGTCTAGAAATGATTCGAGAGAAAGGAAACGGAGTACAGCGGTTTGAAAGACTGGGGATGGAGGGGGGGTTTCCCCTACCCTCACCTCAGGAATGCCAATTGAGGACACCAGGCTTCCTCCACAAATCCAAACACACATATGGGTTAACAATGGAATGTCTTAGTTGGCAGGGTATGAGAAATGTTTCCCACACACTCCCACCTAAGAAGAAGGTGTATTGGGACTTTATGTAGTTGAGCGGCAATATGCGGACGAGCGGTCAAGGCCACCTTCCGAGTTGGTGGGGCAGCGTTTGCATCTGTAGGAATGGGAATGTCCCCGGTGCCATTGACGGTGGAATGCGCTTCGTTTCCACGCTCCGTGCGTAATTGATGTGGCGACGTTGAGTCTGGACTGTGTGATTCTGGTGGACTCTCAAATGGTTCCACCGCTTGCACCTCTAGTGGGTACAGCAGAGTCACCGGTTGACTGATGGTGCCTCCACTGGTTTTGAGTTTTACGCTTCTCACGTGACCGTCTATACCTGCGTGGGTCTTGATGATCCTTCCCAGACTATAACAGCCTGGAACCTTTGTTGTGGATCTGAACTATGTCACTCACCTTCTGTGCAACGATTTCCCTGACATCCACGGCATGATGCTGCAGATGATTAGGTATTCTTTTCTAAACTTTGTCTGGAAACAATGCAGATTCTTCAGTACATTCTTTTGACGTTGTGTTAGGAGCTCTGCTGTAAACATGGAGGGATCTTGCTCTTCCTCCGGGTCCAGTGTTGCCACTGGAGCGCTGTCCAGACAATGTCAGAGCATCAGCTGGGATGGCGTGAGCGGTTGATAATCATCAATCGAGTATGAGACAAAAGTTAGCGGTCAATCATTGAGGTCTGCTTCTATCTGGCAGAGTACGGTGTGTAGCTCATCTTTGGTCACCATGGCTCTGTGTAACGTTTTCTGCAGACAAAGCTTGACTATCTTCACGATCCTCTCAAAGAAGCCTCCGAACCAAAGGGCCCTGCTAGGGTTGCCACAAAGTTTGATCCATTGTCACTAATTAACATTCAAAGATAGGAGTGGCGAGCAGAAAACCGTTGAAGAGTTCTCAGGAAGGCTCCTGCAGACAGATCCTTAGCAACCTTCAAGTGCGCTGCCCTGGTGGATGCACACATGTACAGTGCAATGTATCGTTTTTCGATTAGTGTCCCCTCTTTCATATAAAGGGGACCGATATAGTCCACACCTGTTACAGCGAATAGACGAGATTGACTCACCCTGTGCCCTGGAAGGGGAGGGGTTGGTGGTCCACGGTAGTGTGTCCTACGTTCTCTTCTGCACTGCATGCAATTCCTTATTGCTTCCTTGTTTTTTTGTCTTACCCTGGGGATCCACCATCGTTGATGCAGGCTGGCCACGAGGTGGTTTATTCCCATGTGATGCTTGACATTGTGTTTTTCTTCATGATGATCATTTTTGTGATCCTATGTTTGGTAGGTAGCAGGATTGGATACTTCACAGAGTCCTCAATCTTGGCCTCTGTGATCCTGCTCACCACCACTAGCTTGTCAGCCTTGATGCTTGAATTTAACTGCATCAGTAATGGAGTGATACCCTTGTGACTTGGTTTGCAAATGAATGTTATCTCCTTTGCAAACTCCTCGTTTTGGAGTTCTCTTACTACTCAATCTTTGGCCCATTCCATCTCATTGAGGGTCAATTATTGTTCTTTACCTTGTTTCTTTGACCTTCTATTGTTCATACCTTGGTTTCTCACTTTCAACTTCAGACACTCAATGAACCTCTTTACCCACCCAAAGGTGGTTATTAAATTTTTGAAAGTTCTACATCTGTTGGCTACTGATAGTAGGAAAGACTCTGGGGGTGGAAGCTCTTCTGTACTATTTAGTATCACACTTTGCACCTGTGCAGGAAAGTTTTCCCACTCCTGGAGTTCCGTTATATTTTTTGGTCCGTGCCACCGCAGGTGGCTTGACTTGAGCTTCCTTGGGTTGATTCCTCGTGTTATCAAGTCAGCTGGGTTTTGACTTGTATGAACATAATGCCAATTAGCGTTGGGAATTTTTTTCTTGATGTCTGTCTTCCTGTTCTGCATGTAAGCTTCTAATGAGCCTGTTGAGTGTATCCAGCCCAGTGCCACTTGACTGTCTGACCACATGTGTATGGCCTCAACATTTACTTCCTTTTCATAGGCTTCACATACACATTTAGTGAGCCTTGCTCCAAGTAGAGCTGCTGTCAGCTCCAGTCTGGGAACTGAAAGTGTCTTCTCGGGTGCAATCCGTCCTTTTGCTATCAATAATGTGGCCTTTCCTGCACTGACCCCGTACACAGCTGCTCCATATGCTACTGTGGAAGCATCAACAAAGGTGTGTAGGGTCATTGATTTTCCTATCTCAGAGCTGCGTTTGACAGCTATGCCACCCATCTTGGTGAACTCTCTCTTCAATATTTCCCATTTGATTGCAATAGCTTCAGGGAGATCCTCATCCCAATCAACATTTGACTGCCATATTTCCTTCATTAAGAACTTGGCCTTGATGGTGATGGGAGTCATTAAGCCAAGAAGATCAAATTGTGCAGCTAATCCTCGAAAAATTATTCTCTTTGTAGGTTTACCCGTTCCCAACTCTAGGAGCCATCATCAAGATACAGTGTCCCATCTAAGTCCTATAACTGGAACAATGGGTCTGGCATCCGATTCGCCTTCTTTCTCCGTCAGTTCCTTGAGTTCTGGTTCATTGGTAGCCCATTCATGAAGGTTGAGCCCAGCATCTCCCAAAATATTCTTGGATGAACTGTAGAATACTTGTAGTTCTGCCTTTGTTGAAGCAGTTACTAATAAATTGTCGACATAGATATTTCTTTTGATCTTTCTTGTCTGTTATGTCCTTTCGTCCACCATACTTTTCTAAGTGGTGGTCAATTGTTGCATTCAAGATAAATTGTGAGCAAGTGGCTCCAAACAGGATGACTTTGAAACGATAGGTGTCAATGGGGCTGTCAGGATCCATGGGATCTCTGGGCCATACTAATCTTGTGAAGTCTCTGTCCTGTTCATCCAACCCTACCATCAAGAATGCCTTTGCAATGTCAGAACAGGCAGCTAGTGATTCCAGTCTGAATCGCATCAACATCTGAGGTAACTCTGGGACCATGGATGGTCCTGGGTACAAACAATTATTTAAACTTACTGCAACATTATGTGGTTTTGCTGAACAATCAAAAACCACCCTCAACGGTGTTGTTGGAGATTCCTTTCTCACAGCGTGGTGAGGTAGGTAGTGGCATGCATCTGGTGGCTTCATGTCACTTACTGTTTCAATGAATCCTCTTTGTTGTTGCTCTTGCATAACACTGTCATAGTGCTTCAACAGTTCAGGTTCTTTCTGTAGATGCTTTAGATTGCTCACCAGCCTTCCTTGGGCTAAATAATAATTGATTGGCAGTGTGTGATGAGCTGCCTTCTATGGCAACCTGGCCACATACTTGCCATCTGGAAATCAGATGCTGTTGTTAAATTGCTGTAGAGCCACCTTATAATACCGGTGTGCTTCTTTCGGTGATATCCCTATTGTGTCCAAAGGCCACAATAGGTCAACATCCTTTTCTGCTTCCTTGTCTGACACTGCTACCTTAAGTGCAGTTATCACATTGATTTGAGTGTTGTCTTGAAATTCATTTGTGGGACCTGACAGTAGGTCTCCTAATTTTGAAGATATTGTAATTCCTTCATCCTGTTTTTCAGGAAAAACAAAATCATAGTAATGATCTGCTCCAATGAGCATATCAATTGGGTAGTGGACTGTATTTTCATACTTGTCAGCCAAGTTTCTTCCCTTGGCTTTGAGGCGAGTGGCTAGTTCACTGACTCCACTCATGTTAAGCTGTTCAGCCAGTGTAGACTTCTATCATTTCCATGGAGATGTTCTCATATGTCAATACTTCTATGGTGTCATTCTTTATGTCATACAGTTCTTCAGTTCCTTTGCTGTTGAAACCGTCAATTGTCAGGGTGGTGTGTCAACATGTAGTGTCATCATCCCTCAAGATTCCGTTCTGATGAAGGATCTCTGAGCCCCTTGGTCAAACAGGGCTCACATGAGTTTTATACCATCCTTTGTTTTCAAACTAACCAAAGCTGTAGGTAGGGCGGTCGTCTTACCACACCCAGCTGCTAGTGCATTCACTGTAGCTACACTAGTGGGAGCGTTTCCCACAGAACTGGCAGCTGGTGCAGCTGTTGACTTTGCATTTTTTGATGCTAGTTTGTCATCACTTCATTGATTTTTGTTTCTTTTGAAACAGAGTGCGCCGTAATGTCCGGTGATCTTGCAGACAAGACTTCAGGCATTTGAAGGACAATCTCAATTCTGATACCTGAGTTTTTCTCTATTCATTTGTTTCATACCTTGTACAGCAATAGAGAGAATGATCTTCAGCACAAAATGTTCATCCTGATGTTCCTACTTGGAAGGATCCCACAGATGACTGGGGTCCTCGGTAGTTTCCATCAGGTGGTCTGGCATGGTTTCCATTGGAATTGCTCCTTGAACTTCCTTGATGGTTTGGCTTCCGGCCTCCATTTACTTGTAGCTTGAAGTCAGTCTCACAGTTCTCAAGTCTAGTGATCTTAGACATGAGTGCGTCTTGGAATTCAGCCAAACTCCATGCAGCATCTGGGTCTCTGCCCCTACTGCAGGCTTTTTTGATCCTTGACGGTAGTTTGCGCCAGATCGGGTGTGCTGTTATTGAGGAACAGTGCCTGCAGTCATTGAGGTCTACTCCTGCTGTCTTCAGATGGTAAAGGTTTACTTCCACCTTGTGCCTGTACTCTTGCAGAGATGAAATTGTGTCAGCAGGAGCTGGAAGATCATCAAGTGCATCCAAATGTGCCATCCATGTGCGATCTTTGTTCCCACACAGCTTCTTCAGCATTGCAACTGCTAGTGGGTAGGACTCATTTGTTGGAGCAAACCCAGCCAGTGTATTTTTTGCAGCGCCCTTTAACTTGCTTTGCAGGTATTGAAACATTTCAGAAGGTTCCAGTTCATCATTTTCATGGACAGTTCTGAAACTTTGCCAGAATGAGGTGAACATGAGTATGTTCCCACTAAAGTCCAGCATCTCTAGAGTAGGTAGCTTGACTCTCACACTTCTTAGGGAAGAATTGCTTACTGGTGCAGCAGCTACACTACTTGGTGCTGGCTGCACTTCCATTCTTAATCTTCTGAGCTTTGCTAGGGTGATAGTCAAGAGTTCCAATGACTCCTCATTTACATCCTCAAGTTGAAATTTTTCTTCTTGAGGAATGTTATCATCCCTATTAACTTCTTCAAGCATCTGCCTATGCAGTGCATGTGCTTTGTCTAAACAAATTCCTGCAGTGGTAACATAGCAAGTCAGCTTGTCTTGGTTATCTGCTTCACTAAATGAGACATGTTCACAACACATTTCAATTTTATTCTTTATCTTAGTGACTTTGCCTAGCAAGCAAGTACGCAAAGCCACCAGTCGCTGAAATTCTGCGCTTCTAGTCATTTTGAACAGACAATATTTATTTGTCCACGATCTTATGCCTGGCAACTAATTTTCAGAGTTTAAAACTCTCAGAAAAAATAGCAAGAATAGACTGGCAACAATAACGCCCGTTATCTGTCAATCACTCCTGCGGCAGTTCTTGAGAATTGTTTACCGGAAAATTATCAGCTTTCAGTCATGGATCAATGCAATTTTACTCAAGGACTACTTTGTCTGTTTCAGTTAATTTGCAAAGTCACTCCTTTGCTATCATGAAACAATGCAATTCAACTCAATGACTACTTTGTCCTCTTCAGTTAAATTTTAAAGTCACTTCTTTGCTACACAAAACAATGCAATTCAACTCAAGGACTACTTTGTCCTTTTCAGTTAATTTGCAAAGTCACTTCTTTGCTACACAAAACAATGCTATTCAACTCAAGGACTACTTTGTCCTTTTCAGTTAATTTGCAGTCACTTCTTTGCTACAATGGTACAATGCAAAATTTAAATTTTTTAGGACCACTTTAGTTCTAAAACCTAACTTCACAACAAAATGCAGTTACTTTAAGAGATCTTACACATTTTAATTTCACAAATGATTTTTAAATAAGGACTTACCTTGTCCCAAATAACCTGCATCTTCACAAACTGTAAACATATGCAAGCTAATTCTGCATGCCAAGAACACATCACAACTTCTTAATCTCACCCAAATAATTTATTTTAATTCAAATTGGGTGATCAATAGCCATCTTTTTGCAATAACTGAACTACAAAATGTCTTGAGGAGCCAACTTCTGTCCTATCTAAATAATTTGCTATCCAGAGTTGCCTTTTCTGTAAAACATTAATCCGGTTCAAAAGGACCATGTGGTCGGGATTTTTGCCTTCGATCGTGGCCCGACCTTTTTACTCTTTTAACATCTTCGTATTTTTTTTTATATCTTTACCTCTACTATCTTCTGTCCACTGGAAGATCAAGTTTTTTTTATCTTACCACAACATCCAGACTGGGGATATCGGGGGGGACTTGTAATTATATTCACGATAGTTTACCTTTAGGTTCTCATTTGAATGATGCCATCATCTTCAAAAACTGTCATGTCAACGGTGTAGCTACAGTTGCTAGAGCAAACTACATCAATTCCCTACCTCATAGTAGGTTAGTCTAAAACTATCACTGCGTCACTGTATTAAACTAGTTGGTAAAAGTCTAAGTTTGAACTTATAGTTTCTTGAAGATCTTGGGCGCATTATCCATTAAGGCGGACCTCGCAGCCTCACACGTCCGTTTCTATTCACAATTCAAAGGCAACAACATCCCCCCTCAGATTAGGGGAGCCAACCTTTTGGCATACAACGCCATCTAACGGTGGTGTTGGTAGGCTTATTTGCTTACATGGCTCCAACCACGGTTTAACGCTTCCACTCAAAAGATTGCATCTAGCTACTGTACTATAATAAACCTCATCATCTCCTACATAGATATTTATTTTAAACGATACTTATATGCGTTACTACATTCTCATTGACCTTTACTACTTCAGTCTTACTTGTTTACACGTCTGGAAATGATTCAAGAGAAAGGAAACGGAGTACAGCGGTTTGAAAGACCGGGGATGGAGGGGGGAGTTTCCCCTACCCTCACCTCAGGAATGCCAACCAACAACACCAGGCTTCCTCCACAAATCAAAACACACATATGGGTTAACAATGGAATGTCTTAGTTGGCAGGGTATGAGAAATGTTTCCCACATGCCACTCTCCAACAGCAAGGTGTCAAAACAAAGACTCCAATTGCCAAGTATAATAAACTTCTGACATTTGCCAGCCAGCATAGCACAGCCAAATTTTTCATTCAATATGCAGGGACCAAATATCACAAAGCTCACCACAGGAGATGGTTGAGTTTTTACCCAACACACTGTCCCGTGTGTGCCGTTGGCCAAACAACGTCCAATTCTGTAATTCACCAGCTGAAATTCTATCATTGAACGACCATTGTGGAGACGTGTGGTCTACCAGGAAATATGGTCGGCATCAGCCAATCATAGCGCATGCAACATGCCTAGTTGAGAAACTAATGATCATTGGGCCCACGCACGAGGCATAACTGACATACACCCAGCATATATTTAGTGACAAGCAGTACAGTTACAGCAAATGTCGACACAGTGATCAATCTATTAAAGTTGAACAGTTTTATTCATACCAGTGTTAGATGAAGCCAACACAGTTCAATTCCAATAGCAAATTCTGCTTGGAGTGTCAACCACAGTAGGCAATGGCTATCAAAGATCTGACCTTCATAGTAGAAAATTTCCTAAGAAATTGGCTCTAATTGCACCACCCTAGACACTACCATAGGAGTGGATTGATTACCCAAGAATAAGGTATTTAACTCTTAAGTGGAAATACTGCAATAGCTACACCCGCCCTTCCTGCGATGCCTGTGGAATGCCATCATTACATATTTTAATTAGCGTCGACCTGGGTAACCTTGCATTTTCTGCATACCATGAAATAACTCAAAAAGTACATGGTCAAGAAACTTTGTATCTACGTTGTGTATAGCTACTATACTGATCATGAAGCGCCATAAGTTTCAACATTCTATCACCAACCAAAAAGAAGTTATTTACGAAAAACCGTGCGGCGAGCTATGGCTCTCAATCAGGGGTGATTTCCCGCACCGAATGGGGTGATTTCCCGCACCCCCCATATATCAATAATTGAAACACGAATTGAAAGTTTGAAAGAAACAATCGAAGGAACATGCATATATTAGTTGCTAAGAATAAAATGTTGAGTAAAATATTATGTCTGTGACGGGTGTTTTTGAAGCTCTTTTTTTGCTGACGTCATACCCAATTGTCAAAGGATTTTTTTCCTGATTTCGCTGCAGGAAACAAAGTTTTCCTTCAATAATTGCAATCTAACTTTACTGGAAGTCATTTTCCCACATCCTAAACTAATTATGACCCTAAAGTATCAGTAAATGAGCAAATATTACAAAAAAACTATAGTTTTAATAATATGATAAAACGTGTAAAAAATTTATATAGTCAATTCTATAGCAAACTTATTGCATTAACATGAATACAAGTCATGCTAGGTAAGAGATTGTTATCTTGATATGTGAATGTGATAAAAAAAATATCGTTCCTTGGCATTAAACATAAGTTAACACTTAGGCCTAGACTTGTCACCATGTGTTATAAACATCTGGTCATTATAAAATTAGTTACGCATTTGAAATTGACTGTGGTGTTGTTATTGTGAGTCATTTACTTCCAGATGTCATTTTATGTGCATAAAATTGCATTTAACTATTTTCAATTGATGAAAAACAAACATATTTAATAACAAAATTGGTTCGGGGAGTCATCCCCGATCGTTTTTTCACCTGGGGCGTCTCCCCGCAGTTGTATATTTGTATATATCTATAAAAGTTTACATTTATTTTCAAAATCCTTCCTATGCAATGAACTACATCATATTCCAAGTATCTCCACCAAATTTGGTCCTAATCCAATGGAAACTCCAGATACAGCATCAAAGTTAGCGGAATGTCAATATTTTTGAACCAAAATTCTCAGGGACCTGAAAAACACACCTTCACTTAGACAATTTTTCATAAATTCTGTGTGCATATTGAATTTCAAAAGTAGCTGATACTTACTAACAAAGACCTGTTCTTTCAAGCCCGGTTGTCAAACCGTGACATTTCTGATGTCTTGGTGCCCAAAATGGGGGTGCATGCAGTCACCCCGTGTTTCCGACTGCGGAGAGCCACCCTGGTCGACTCTATGTTCAATCTCATGTCTAATAACAAAAAACAAGGTATCCTGTAATTAGAAAGGAGAGAACCACTTGCACTCTGAACTCCAATGTCAACATTCATTTGTAATCAGGAATATTGATAATCTATTCAACATTTTACAACACTTTTTCAATTGAAAATCTGAATTTCTCATTGTACTGCTAGTTTTCATGGCTATCCTCTAATGTTGCATCAGCATCCAAAACAATGGCATTGTGGGGTATTGCTTGGCAACTAGCTATACTAGTTTCATGGCTGCAGTAATGTTAGACACAAATTCTCTTTGGAAAATGTAATAAATTTGAATCCTGATGAGAATGCTATAGTTTTAAATATATCTATTCCAGCATGGCCACATCAGAGCAGAGATAGAAGACTATCAAGACCTTACAGCATTCGGTGTCAAACTGATGCAGAGCAGTGAGAACTGTTGCTATTTAAAGGGATCGCCTAACTTGCAAACTATTGGACCTTATTTGAGCATATTGCTGACCAATCATTTCACAATGGATACAGTTGACTCATTGCAAGGTCCTGGAATCTTGGATTGAGTTCAGACAAGAATGTTGTGCCTTCCTTTTATAGAGCTTGCATTGATTTTGCTGCTCTGGTTTCTGTTTTTAGTTCTTCTTGCAAGGTAGAGCAGGGCAGTTTGTCACTACACATAAATATTTGGGTGCCAGTGTGGATGCACATATCAGGTTCCTCCATCATTTCATGTGGTGGCTGTGAAGACTGTTGGATTGAACTATCAGCAGGCCCCAGTAGTTCATGTTGTCCTTACATGTTTTGCATATACACCCACTTATAGAGTATGCAACCTGCATTTGGAACACCATATATATATAGACTATGGTAGTTGGTTTAGGAGCCATGTTTTATTTTATCTGCAGGGCCAGCTTCTGAAGTGGTCCAACCTGATGGAGTTGTCCCCCATGTAGTTATCAATAATTGAAATGCAAATTAAAAGTTTGAGAGCATGCCTATACTAGTATATATCAGCTAATTATAATATAATGTTAAGCAAAATTTTATGACTGACAGGTCTTTTTTAATGCATGTTCTTTGCTGCAGGCATTCTTGACAGTCAAAGGGATTTTTTTTCCATTTCATTGTGAAAAATGAAGTTTTTTCTTCAACAAATGCAAACTAATTATACTGGAAGTAATTTCTCCACATCCTGAAATAATTATGACCCTGAAGTATCAGTAAATAGGTGAATATACATAAAGAACAATCTCTTAAAAAAGATGAGATAAAACAAGCTATTGTTCCTTTCTATAGCAAAATAATTGCATAAACATGAATACAAGGAATGCTAGGCATGGTAGTGTTAACTTGGAATGAAGACATACAAAAGTTTACTCCTAGGTGTGGAAGAGAAGTTTATACATAGGCCTAGACTTGTCAACTTGTGGTATAGACATCAGGCCAGTATGAAATTAGCTATGCATTTTGAACTTAGCTATATGTGAAGAATTACATTTAATTACTTTTAAATTGGGAAAAACAAATATTTAATATCAAAATAAGGTGTAAGGAATCACCCCTGATTTTTTTCTTCTGGGGTGATACCCTGCAAATGTATGTCTGTAAATGTTTACAAAATTATATGTTTCTTTCCAAAATCTTTCCTGCGCAACATACTACAACATATCCCAAGTATCACCACCAAATTTGACCACAATATATTGGAAACTCTAGCCACAGTATCAAAGTTTGCAGAACTTTGATTTTTCTGTGACAAAATTATCAGGGACCTGAGAAACACACCTTCATTTAGGTGATTTTTCATAAATTATGTTTGTATCAAATTTCTACAAGTAGCTGATGTTTACTAACAAATATCTGCTTGAAGTCGAATAGTGACATTTCCGACGTTTTGGTGCCCAAAAGGGGGGGTGCGGAGAATTGCCCTGGGTTATCAATCGTGGGGAATCAACCTGGTCGATGCTTCTTTTTGAGGGTGATAATTAAATCTTATAACTCATGCCGCTTAATGATCACAAAAAATTAAGCAATGGTGAATGCCCAACCAAGCTGTTCAAGTGGCAGGGTCATGGAGCCTGCCAAACCAACATCAACTCTGCACACACCAACCCAGGTCATGACCACTGGGACCAGGCTCACCCAGGCTATAAACAAAAACTGGGCACCTTGCTGTGCCACTCTCTGGCTGGCATCCGTTTCCACCCTTGGGTACCTCTCTGGCTGCACTGCAGCATCTCTACAGGTTTCATTCCCTAGAAATAGCCTCCCTGACCCTGGGTGTCCTCTGGGTTCAATTCCGGGGTTGGCAAATGTAAAACCATGATGGACCACAGGTCTCCCACTTTCAGGCCACATCACACAAATGGGCGGCACCCACCCCAGGACCTTGGATAGTGAAGGATTCACCTTGGCGCCTCATGCCCTTTTCACCGACTGGAGATGGTTTCTGAACAGTGGAGGCAGTCAAAAAGTGGGGTTACACTCCAAGGATGCTGATGACGAACCTGCAGACAACAGGTCATAATTAGGGTATTAGATGTAAACCTGTACATCCCTAGACCTCCAGCGCGCCCAACCCCGCCTTCTCCAGTCTATGGCGGGAACACACAAGGGAGCCACGCTCACAATCATATCTTTGCACAGCATATATATACAAAAATCCTTGCCTATGTAGTTATTGAGTTTTTTCAACACTTTCAGCAAAGGTTATAGGAGTCTTTACATCCAGAAAGACCTAACCTACAGGCAAAGAGGAGAGTTGCTGACTCGGAGGCGTGCTCTCAAGGCATCAGAAGGTGACGG